>JARFJB010002211.1:42500-55000 GCA_036346205.1 Vesta saturnalis | reverse complement strand
TCGAAAATCTACACGTAAGTCAACGATGTCTTTCATTAGAACAAAAAAATGATTAAAATTTGAAAACAAAAGAACAAAAACTAAAAATGTTTTTTTCAATAATTAGTTGCTCCGCCACGATTTGTAATGCACTCATTTAGACGGCGTGGCATGATATCAATCAAGTGATCTATAGCTGCCTGTGGTATATCAACCCAAGCTTCTTGAGTCCGTAGCCGCAGATCGTGTAAGTTATCTGGAGGGTGTGGTAAATTACCCAGTCGCCTACCGACCTGATCCCATACACGTTCAATGGGCGACAAATCAGGCGACCGAGCAGGCCATGTGAGGACGGCAACGTTAGCTTCTTCCAAAAAACGTGTTGTAGCCCTTGCCGTATGAGGGCGCGCATTATCCTGTTGGAAAATGGGATTTTCCAGCCCCTGAAGATACGGAAGCGCAACGGGTTCTAGCACATGGGCAATATAACCAGCGGCGTTTAAGCTGCCATCCTTGTGTGAGGGCTGTGTTGCGTTCCACAAAAATGTTGGATTTTACGTTCTCCATGCATCCGTCTGACCCTGCTACGACCATCGTGGGCCCACAAGCAAAATCGGGACTTGTCACTAAACACAATTCGATGCCATTCTTGCGCCCAATTCGCTCTTTCGTTGCACCATTCTAGCCTGCGTAGACGGTGAAGTGGTGTAAGAGGAAGACATAAAATGGACGATATGATCGCAGCCCATAAGACCTTATCCGGCGATAAACAGATGACATTGCAGTTCTGGGATCGAATTGTTGAAAATCTGTCTCTTGTGGCCAAAAGTCTTAAGCGACATTCTTCGCGATCTGTAGTCCTGCAGGACGTCCAAATCCAGGGCAACGTTGTTACACCTTCCTCGGACCATTCGGACCAACATCTCAATACCGTTGTAACATTTCGGTTTACGACGATCAATTTCTCTTAGGGAAAGTCCGGCCTCTCTCATGCCAATAATACGGCCACGTTCAAAATCAGTCATTTGGGACAAATGTTGATGTTGACGTACTCTTGGCATTGTTCCCAAGTTCAGAACGAAATTGTGAACAAACAATTTGCAAAATTGACAGTTAATTACACACTGGTTGGTTTATTTCTTCAAATTTATTGTTACTAAGTGCAAAGGAAAAAAAAAAAAAAACTACTAGCTAGATTTTATTCAAATTTTAATCGTTTGTTTGTTCTAATGAAAGACATCGTTGACGAAAATTTCAATAAAATCGTTGCCTTACATTTAATATGCGTCTTGGATTTCGAATCTTCTTTAATGTTTATTTCATGAAATGTCCATGTTTTTCTTTTTGTAAATTAAATTTAAAAATATTGAAAATTTCCTCAGATGTTTTATTGAAATAGGGACATTTGGATACTTGTTTCTAGTAAGTATGATATTAAAATTATTTCGTAACGATACCAATCCTGTATATGAAAATAATCGGGTCGTTTAGTTCACGCAGATTGCGAGACAACCGCGTGGCGGATTTCGATGACTTTTTTTATATGTTAGGTATAGGAACCATAACAGTAATTCACCTTTATTTGTCTTCTAAATTTCATAAATGACATTACAATACAGGGTGTTTCATTTAAAAAATATAACTTTGATATGGTTCTTTTTTATGAACCCTATACAATGTGTCCCAAATTCGCTTCTCTATAAAGGGATCTCGGCTTCTGTTATACTTACGGCAAAGGTTAAATGGGGAAAGTTTTAGAGGAAGCTTAGAGCATTCGATATCCGGTTTCAGATTTACGATCGATCAATTGGTTTTGAAAATATCGGCGAAAAACCGAAAATGGCGGATTTCGTTTTTCGCCAGTAAATCCGAAATGGTTAATTTGACAGCTGTCACAATGTGAGATTATTCGGACATTTTTTTAAGAGGAATAAGATGGCGTGTATGACATGTCACAATCGTCTTTTGTTATCCCACAATCTGCCTCAACTTTCATTTTTCTTATTGCCGCCATATTGGATTTTTCGATTTTTTGAAAGAGCGCAATATTTCCAGTTTAGTGATGTCTCACAAGTGCATAAAAGATTAGAGTTTCATCGAAATATCACACTTTCTAAAGTTAGGTCTTATTTATTATTAGTAGGCCATGATTTATTTGTCGCAAAATAACATTAATGAATAATGTATGAAATTCTTTGAATTTTCAATAAAACATGAAATTAAATAACGACCTCTCAACAAGACAGATGTTTTGGGACAAATTCCCAGCTATGAGTGTGTTAAAAATAAAGCCAGAAAAATTGTCATTAATTTAATTAATACCTGAACCTTTGAACAACGGACAACCTACAATAAAATTACAATTACAATTAATTTACAGATTTGCAAAATGACGTCCATTTACATCGAGACATTTTTGACAATTGGTGACTGTTTTTCGTACAACCCTAGCAAGTGTATTTCCATTAACATTATTTCTAAATGTATCCAAAATTCTGTGTCTCAGGATTTCTATGGAGGCAGTAGGATCAAACCCGTAGACCTCATTCTTTGTGTGACCCCAGAGGTAGAAATCCAAGGGTGAAAGGTGAGGGGATCTAGGAGGCCAAGATATTGGACCATTTAATGCAATCATTCTTTCATCAAACTGCTCCCTTAAGAAGTTCCTGACTTGAATGGTGTTTTGTCCCAGACATCCATTCTGTTGAAACCAGGTTGTTCTGAACTCATCTTCGGTGAGAGTAGCTCGTAAACCCGGCACAACCTGGTTTCGCAAAAGTTCTAGGTACCTCTGTCCGTTTAAGTTATAGTCAAACAAAAATGGTCCTATGAGTCGATTTCCTGCAACGGTTAATAATTTATAATACATAGGTGCCCAATTAAAATAGGTAAGTTAGATTAAATTACCAATAATCCCACACCAAACGTTACTTCCAAATCTGGTCTGTAGACGTCTCTCTGCCACTTTGTGAGGGTTTTCTACAGCCCAATGATGAATGCTGTGCTTATTAAAAACTCCACAGTTCGTAAACCTACTCTCATCAAACCACAAGACATGATTAACAAAATCGGGATTTTCATTACACATTCTAGTATACCACTCGCAGAAGCGCATTCGTCTTGGAAAATCAGTTTCCTTAAGTCCTTGAACTATTGTGGGTTTGTATGGATAGTAGTGATTCTTTTTTAACACTCTGTGTACCGTTGATTTTGACACACGAATTTCCCGTTCTACCGTTCTTACCGATGCACTGAGGTTTTCGTTGACAGCTTGTAAAATGTTTCTGTCACGATTTTCATTATCAATATTGTATCCCCTTTTAGGTTGTTCGAAGGCCCCATAGTTAATTAAATTAATTACAATTTTTTTTTATGAGGCTGCCGTCGTTAGGGGTACATCTCCAAATACCTCGCTGAGGTAATGTCGGCGTTTCTGTTCGACTGCAAGTAAAGCGCTAACATGTCAAAACTTTTCTTCATTTGAATAGGGAATACCGGCCATTTTCAACAGGCTTTTACAATTTGTGTCTCGCGTTTATGATTTTAATGACAGAAAAGCGTTCTACTTATGAAAACACTACTTTGAATTATTTAACATCAAAGTCAGAGCCACCATATATGGAAAAAATGAAACCCAATTTTACTGACAAATAAATCATGTCCTACTAATAATAATAAATAAGACCTAATTTTAGAAAGTGTGATATTTCGATGAAACTCTAATCTTTTATGCACTTGTGAGACATCACTAAACTGGAAATATTGTGCTCTTTCAAAAAATCGAGAAATCCAATATGGCGGCAGTAAGAAAAATGAAAGTTGAGGCAGATTGTGGGATAACAAAAGACGATTGTGACATGTCATACACGCCATCTTATTCGTCTTAAAAAAGTATCCCAATAATCTGACATTATGACAGCTGTTAAATTAACCATTTCGGATTTATTGGCGAAAAACGAAATCCGCCATTTTCGGTTTTTCGCCGATATTTTCAAAACCAATTGACCGATCGTAAATCTGAAACCGGATATCGAATGCTCTAAGCTTCCTCTAAAACTTTCCCCATTTAACGTTTGCCGTAAGTATAACAGAAGCCGAGATCCCTTTATAGAGGAGCGAATTTGGGACACATTGTATAATCTGCAATATTTTAAAATTGTACTGTCTCATTTTTTTACCCTTCCAAATGAAAATTGGCAATGTATAAATTTTTAATGCCATTCATATCCTAAAACAAATGGAATAGTACGTAAATAATTTTTATAATACCATGACTCGAAATGGAATTGAAATTATGTTTGAAGTAGGATGATTTCTACATCATTATATAAATTCAAATTGAAAAATGGAATTGTCTTAATCCATGTCAAAGATTTATGACATTGTATTATGTTTACATTAATCAATTTTTTTTACACTTTAATATTGTACAATTTTTTCCACTTTGTGTAATATTTCATTTTGAAAAGTCATTTTACGCCCATAAAGTTAAGCTTAACATTTTTTTTAATATTCTTTTTAATTGCCGTCTTTCAATCATATTTTGTATTTAATTTAGCGCTAATCATTTTCTGTTCGTTACATTCTGTCACGCAAATATTTTCTCTTTGAATGCTTTCCATGTATAGGATACTATCGTATGCGAAAATCAGGCAAAACGTAATATAAATGGGGTGCATTGGTCGCATATGTTGTCAATAAACACGATTTATATTATAAAGTAATTTTAGTATCATCCCCTATACTCTCTTCATGAATATTGACTACAACGTTTAATTTTTGTTTACCCTTTATAATTATTTGTTGGGGGTTATTTTTAATTTCCCCGTTACTACTGAATTGAAAATGAAGCCTTTGTTTATTTTTTATCGATATGGTAATAATAAATAATTTAATTTTGTAATTTTCTTTGTTTTTTTTTTGTATTTCCCTTTTTTAAAACTGCGGTTTTGTGATCATTGTTATTGACTTAATCATTATTTGAATTGTATTAATATTTGTTTTTGTTTGCAGGTAAGCGTGGCTTCCATTGTTCTCTGATTAAAAGCAAATGTAAGTTAAGTTACTGCAGAATTTTAATTTAGAAATTTCAGGATACTATAATATTTTGTAGTCGAGTAAGTAGTCTTATAATTGTCTCGTTGACACAATAAAAATTGTTTATAATATATCATATTATGGCACGATTTTCATTACAGCACGATTTATCGTGGCATAAAGGCACCATGACAACAGCCAAGATAGAACACAAACAAAGCATATTTGTACTATACTGTATTAATATAAAATGTACAATTTGAATTTTCGGTAAGTGTAAGTCCAGAACTTGAGCTCTTGACAATCGAGTCACTTGTAAAAATACTGCAGGTTCCATCCGATGACCCAAGTCTTCGGGCTTTTTTTTTATTTTCTAGCGAATCTTCCACATATCTCTCTGCTACTGCATCACTTTTCCAATCGCCGTGTCTTTTAAGCACGCTAATATCGGCACCACTGTCTGCCAGAATTGTTGCAGAGGTCCTTCGGAATGAATGCCCCGTATACAGTTCAGCATTCAGTAACTCCAAGTACTTTGCAATATTCCTAGGAATCTATCCAAATGTGTTGATTACTACGGCGTTGCAGGTGCATTCACCGTTAGTATAAAACAAAAAAACTTTTGAATTTTGCAATGCTTTGGCCGAAAATTTCTATACTTTTTGATCAATTCAGTATAATCGATTCCTCCAGATTCATTCAAAATAGTAAACGTTCTTGACCGATGGGTTTTGGTATCCTTAACATGAACAATCAAAACGGAGCGTTCCTCTACAACATCGTTTGTGCATAAGTTATAGAATTCTACTCTTCTACACGCCCCAAACAACCACCTACAATCATATTAGTTTAACGACAGTGGCTTTAACATTAAAGAAATCGTACCTTCAAAAGCAAATATTTTTCGTTTGGCGCCTTTGTCAAAAACTCCGTTAATTGCTCTTTTGAAAATAACCAATCGAACGACTTTTTATGAAACCAATCAATTTTGGGAACTTGCCAATATCCACGTTACTTTTTATTCGCAGCATACATTTCAGCTTTGAAAAAATACACCATAAAGATGAGGCTTTGTACACCTTCGACTAATAAAAGAACAAAGAATAAATATGAGCAAAATTAAAAGGTTTCGTAATACCTGGTCCAAAAAGTAAGCAAGTAGAACTTCTTCTATCACAGTTTCCACTTGTCTTAACCACGACTACAATTTTCAAATTCTTTGTTGTAAGCGGTTTCAGATCTTCTGGGAACCAAACTAAGCTCTGCTTCTTCCGCTTTTACTAATTTCGTCTTTTAATGATGACGCTTCCATTTTTATTGTAGTTTTTCGGAAAAGTTGAATTGTTTGGAAAAAAAGCCATAACTAGCACACTTTGCAATTTTGTATTTTTCGTAGTTTTGTTAAGATGAAGATAAAAGTAAAATTTAACTGATGTTTCATTGCGTCTACTCGACTACAAAATAACGTAAAACATTCGTTCATAATGTGCGATTATGATAGTCGTTTTGTTATAACACCACTTCGTTTGTGTTATAATAATCTCCTATCATAATCGCTTACATTATAAACTAATGTTTTAATATACTATTAAACCACTTCATAGAATAATTTATAATTTTGCAAGTATTTTATAGGCAACCCACGTCACACAGATGCAACATTTCAATTTAGAAATCGATGTAACACAATATAATGAAAACTTTTTTTGCAATAACTAATGTATTTGTAAGCTTGTTTGACACCAATTTATACAAGGTGTAAAATAATTTTGAGTCGCTACTTAACTCCCATATTTTAAACATCAATTTTAAGACAAAATGTCTAATAATTGTGTCTGTAATGCCCCATAAGACAGGGATGGCCAAAAGGTCAACCGCGGTCTACCGGTCGACCGCGAAGGCTATTTAGGTAGCCCGTGAGAGCTAAATAAACTGAATAGAAAAATATGAAAAAATAACATTACTTATTTTAAAATGTATTCGCGCCAAGGACTGACTATAGATAGGTACTCACACGCTTCGGTCGTAACGCAAGTAGTATCGTTGCGTCCGTGTGTGTGAGTCTGTCTGTAAACGCAGCTCGCCTTGCTATTCGCTGGCTCTTTTCTTTTCATTTCGCATTGATTTCTCGCGATTTTGTTTGGTAGCTAGCCAGTACTAGTTTCGACTTGAGTGCAAAACAAAAAAGTAAGACTTACCATTATCACAGTGAGTGGGAAGAGGATTTTTTTTTCGTTATGGTCAACGACAAATGTGTGTGCCTAATTTGCAACTCAAGTATAGCATTACCGAAAAGAGCAAATGTTGAAAGGAGTTTTAAAACTACACATTCCAAATACGCCAGCGATTTTCCATTTGGCAGTGAAAACCGAAAGATAAAAGTACGTGAATTAAAAAGCAGCTTAAGTGCACAGCAATCTTTTTTTACGAAACCAGACTCGAAATCAAAAGCTGCAACACTGGCGTCATTTGCTGTTACAGAAATATTGATAAAACGAAAGAAACCTTCCGAATATGGAGAAATGATCAAGGAAGCCATGCAGTGAGTTGGAGAAGCACATTTTAATGACTTTAAAAATAAAAAGAAATTATTTCAGCAATAAATGACATTTTACTGTCACGAAACACAGTAATGCGACGCAGTGAAGCCTTAAGTGAAAATTTGTAACAATTACTTAATGAATACTTGCAGAAATGTTGTTTCTTGTCACTACAGTTTGATGAATCCACCGATGTAACCGACATTGCTGAATTGTGCGTTTTCGTGCGTCTAGTTTTTGGAGATATGACGACAAAAGAAGAGTTATTGGCGATGATTCCATTGAAGGGGCAAACCAGAGGTGAAGATATCTACAGATATTTTAAGAGTTTTGTAGAAAAAATTGAATTTCTGATTCACAAACTTGTTGCTATCACCACAGATAGAGCACCCGCTATGCTAGGACAAAGAGTTGATTTTATTTCATTGTGCAAAAATGATGACAACATTCCAAGTTTCACCAACTATCACTGCATCATACACCAGCAAGTTTTGTGCTCTAAAATTCTCGAATTAGATATTATTATGAAAATTGCTTTTAAACTAATTAATTCTATTCGAGCCAGAAGTTTGCAAAGGCGTCAATTTCGAGCTCTTTTTGAAGAGACAGATGTTAGGCGGCTTAGCCGTGGTGCCTTTTTGAAGAGATTTCGCCAATTACTGTCAGAAATCAAGACATTTATACAATCGAAAGGAGAAAATGTACCTGAGCTTGAAGATGAAAAATGGCTTATGAAGCTAGTCTTCGTTTGTGACAACGGAAAAACTCACTGAGTTGAACCTCAAAGACAGAACCGTCATTGACATGACGTATTTGATTAAAACTTTTAAAAGTCAAATTCAATTCAATTAAAACGAGGCGAACTAAAAATTATAAAAACATGGAAGAAGAATGTACGCACAATTCAAATAGGGTCTTTAAAACTTTCGAACAGCTGGAAAATTTGCACCCGGAGTTCGAAAGAAGGTTGCGGATTTTGCCGCTGCCGAAAAAATGCTAAGTTTCATGGGATTCCTTTTAATGAAAATATTGACATTGACAGTTTGACCGATAAAATCGGCAACAACCGATAACGAATCTGTTGTGGTCGAAGAAAATAATTAAAATGAGAAGCGACATATTTTAAAGCTAGAGCATCTGGTAGTACAGATTTTTGGGAACTGATTTGCAAAAAAATGTAGCTTTATATTTGATTTCATTTTTTGGTTCTACCTATCTTTTGAATCAACATTTTCAACTATGAATGCAATAAAAACCAAATATCGTTCCCGCTTAACAGACGCTCACTTAACTTCCTGTTTGCGCATCGCTGTTACTTCGTACACTCCCCTTGTGGAGAGTTTGGCAGTGCCAAACATCCAGCCAAAAATGTAAAGCGGAATGAAAGATGCGAATTTTATAAGTAATATTTAATTAATAAACACAAATTTATCACACAAATGTTTTATTTCTCTCCTCTAAACTCTACCTTGCAGTCGACCGCAAGAAATATTTTTGAACACAAGTAGACCTCACAGGTCAAAAGTTTGGCCACCCCTGCCCTAAGATATACAGTTTTCGACAACAATTACAGTTATCGTCCTCAGCAAATGGTAATGGAGATGTCAAAATAAACTGCTGCTGTTAATATAACAGTTTGATAAACGTATAAAGCCAATACAGTTGCCTCTTTTAACCAAACTGTCGTAGACAATACTTTTATCAATTGGAACACTATAATTAAATTCTTTTCATCAATTAATTTTGAATCAATCTACAGCACGGTTTTAGTGTGGCACTTCGTCAGACCAAAGTAACTCTTGTGTTCGACCTCACTGAAATTGGTTCATAAATTCTCGTCGTAATTGTTCAAAAATTTCTTTTTATACCTAAATTTCGACGTCATCAAAGTTGACATTTTTTGCTTCAAATTTAAATTCGGACAATATAATCTACAAGAGATGTCGTCAGGTGAACCGAATAATGTCGCATGTTTAACACGAAATGAAGAGGTCCTTAACAAAGAAGCATAAATTTAATCATCAAGCAAAGTTTATTTCGTATATCTGTAAATTTTATCACTTTCATCATATCTGAAACACATTTCGTAATAATTTAAAATTTGAAACTATCAACTATCGATTAAATGCTGTAAAAACATGAAAGCGTAATACGTTGTAAAATACTACAGTCGCCATATTGTATACTAAAGGAAAATTAAGGAATCTCTCCAGACACATCAATTTATGTCGTCGTATTCATTCAGTGTTATATTGAAACAATAACAACTTTTTATGTTACTCCCGCAAATGGGCTTTTATATTTTAACTGTTATTTGATGTTCAATTATGTGTAAAAATTTCCATTATACAAATAATGCAATTTGTATAAAAGAAATCTCCTTTAATAACAGACTCTAATTAAGTGAGTTCCTTTGACTTGTATGCACTAGCGTTTGACTTTTAATCGGAACGGAAGCACGGATTAGCGACCCTGTATATTTTATTTTCTACGATTTTTTATATTTACAACTGTTTAAATAGTCAAATATTTTTATCCTAGGTTTAAAAACCGTGGATAATGACGTAACACACGTTAAAATTGTCAATGGCGTAACATCAGTTACTTTTCCTAAACTATACTTAACAAAATTTTTTTCGTGCGAAAATACTCATTTACATAAATGGAATGCTTCATTATTAGAAACACTTATTTTTCTTACGGCTATGACATTAAACTAGCCAAATTTCAAAACATAAAAAGTTGAGAGAAGAGAAGACTTTGTATCTTCCCTTAACCGACTTCTCTGAATATTTTCAAATTTCAATTTTGAGCAAATTACAGGAAACTGTACAGTAATGTTACATATCAATTTCATGTCATCAATTTATGTATCCTTCTTAGGAGAAATATTAAAATTTGTGTAGCGATCAGAACTAATAGTGGGCGGCTTTGGAATTTTTTTAAGCATCTAGATGTCTGTTAATCTCTATCCGACGACATGAAATTTTAAACGTCTGTTTGGCATACAGTGAAGGCACAAAGTCCCGTCACCCCCCCCCCCCCTTAAAGTAGTAAATACCGGTATGTAAACTATGCAAACAAATTATAACATTAAATTACATACTATTGGGTTTTATGTCCATGGTTGCTTTAATGTCTTTTGTCTAAATGTCTAAAACGTCAGAACACAAAACCATCCGTCGCCAGCTTCTGTTGGACATTCTTCTCAGAATTGCTGGAGTAATCGGTCTGAAAGAAATCCCCACAGCTTCTTTCAATTCATCAATCGTACCATAACGTTGTTCTACAACAATATTCTTGATGAATCCCAAACATCTCATTGAGATATTCTCGAACCGAAATGGCAAAATGAGGAAACGCTCCATCTTTCTGAAACCAGCATGTCTGCTTGACCCCTCGGGTTTCCAAATGAGGGAGGAACCATTGTCTTGGCATATCAAGATACTGATGTTGGTTAACAGGCCCATCAAAAAATATGTACCGTAAATTTGTCTGCTGTCCATGCCAGCCCATATCGTGACATGGAGAGGGTTGTTCTCAACCTCCTCATAAAAATAAGGGTTGACAATATTTTTTGATCGAGAGCTTCGATGTATGGCACATTCATCACTGAAAATCACTTTGCTACGTTTCGGGATAGTGTCAAACATCTGAAGAAGCGCCTCACATGCCTCCTTCCTTCGATTTAAATCGTTGTTAGATAATTCTTGCAGACATTTCGGTCGATATGGGCGTAACTTTACGTCATTTTTCCTGTGTTTGCGCAGAGTTGACCGGGGTATACCCAGTTCCGCGGATCGTTTGCGAGTTGACTTCATTAATGATCTTTCAACTGCATTGTTCCCATTTCGTTGATGGTCTACCACTTCGTGGTTTATCCTTAATACTGCCGGTAGCAAACAGTTTCAGTTCCCAACGCAAAAGTGTTCTCTTTGGAGTGGGTTCTCGTCCAAATCTTAGCTGGAAGTCCGTACGCACCTACTCCAACGTTTTTCCTGTTCTTGGCCTCTCATGAACCCAAGTGCTTGTAACAATGCGTTCTTCAATAGTATAGTCACTTGTATCAGCCATGATTTCTATCTGAAATTTAAAAAAAACGTTTAAATTCCATATTATATCGTTAATTTAAGAAGGGTGCCCTCCATGTAGATTATTGCTTTTCTTTTACAATGAAAGAGGTTGCATAGTTATCCTAAAAAAATTGTTATTAAAATTAGTTTATTTCTTTTCATTTTCATTTTGTAGGTTGGAATGTTGTGTGTTATTCTACACCAAATATTTTTATGTGTATACTTTTTACATTTGTAAATTTATTGTTTAATATTCTATAGTGATGTCCAGCCTTATAACAACAAACATTGTTAAATTAAGAAACCTTAGAGGACAAAAGACAAATCAATCTATGTAGGTTTATTAAAGCATCATCTTCATCATAATGGATAGCTGTGTTCATTAACAAGTCTTTTCATGGTTTACCTGCCATTACTGTTTATTCATAGCGTTCGTTTTTTTCTCCTTTGGTTTTACAAAACTGTTAGTACCTTTTTCATCCTCTTTTTCTTCTTCCACAAATTTCTCTATTTTCCACATCTTATTTTTCTCATGCATTGCCCGATCCATCTTTCTTCCCGCCACCCTTAACAATGGTCTCTTCTTCAATTTTCGTTCAATATCTCTTCGTATAACTATAACTTCCCATTTCATAACACAATTTTCTGTACATGCATGTTTGAAAGCCACCTTTCTCGATGTCAAGTTTCTCTACATATATCTACGTTCTAAACAGAATACCAAGTTGTCTTTTTAGGATTTTGTATAAGTCCACGTAATAACCTCTTTTTTATTAGTTTACTTTTGAATAGTAATTATTTGCTTTTGTCCAGAGCAAACAAAATCTAATGAGAACAAACCGATGGAGTTGTGAGGGAATTACCAATCTTC
>JARFJB010002211.1:0-35000 GCA_036346205.1 Vesta saturnalis | reverse complement strand
GTTTTATTTTTAAATCAATTTCATTTTAAAATATATTCAAATGAATTTTCACCACAAGAGGACCACAATCTAGATATGGGATTAAAAGGAACCTAATAATTTAATAACAACAATCATGCAATCTCTTTTTGACAAAAACGGAATCTAATAAATATTAATAAACACATTTTAAATAGTCGCTAAACCGTACATTCACATTGTATAACAGGGTAATTAACTGATTATGCAATACCATTAACTGTTTATTGTCATTATAGTATTTAATAGTGTATTTTTAAAATCAAAATGTATACGTTATCTTTACCTTGATTAGTTTCTTTTAATACCAAAAATATCCTACCGTTTATTAACCCTTAAAATAGGTAAAAAAACGATCCTACGTGCGCATGCATTTGCCTATCCTTTAGGGATCCCACCAAAAGGGCTCTTAATACAGACAAAAGGTTGAAAATACTGTCAGGGTTGAAATGTACGTCCCTCGCAGGCGGTCTTGTGACGTCAAAATCCAAAGCAGTGTTGCCATATGTTTAGGTGACAACTTTAACCGGCGTCATAAGTTTATTAAAAATAAGGGATGAAAATACACGTCCTAACGTAAGCGAGTAAAAATAATTAGGGATAAAAAAAAGGTTGAAAATACCGGTCCCACACGTGGGTGTATATAAAAAATAATTAGGGATAAACAGGTTGAAAATACGGTCTCACCGAGGGTATATAGAAAATAATTAGGGATGAAAAACGGATGAAAATACGGTCTCACACGCGAGTGTGTAAAAATAGGGATGAAAATGCGTCGTACACGTAAGCAAGTAAAAATAAGGGTGGAAAACCCGGTCTCCCACGTGGGCGGTCTTGTGACGTCAAAATAAGATGGCGGAAAACGGTGTCTTAACTAGCGGTCTATTCCATTCTTATTTAAAAAAATTTATCTGAAGGCTGTAAAAATTTGTCAATATTTCTTAAAATATTTCCTCCATGCAGTCTTCGATTCATAACCACTTCCAAAATATTAACGATAATATTACTTCATGTAATTCCGTCTAAGTCAATTTAAATTAAAATTATCCTGGTTGCTCATTTGAAATTTGAACTTCATTCCTTTTAATCAATGTTAATCTTAATTTAGATTAGCTAAAACAATCGTAAAAGCTGTATTTTTGGGTTTTTCTGTGTTTTGCGGTTTTAACATTGTCACAAACAATTGCTCAATTTTATAATGTTGTATGTGTTCATTAAAAATAATTCGCTTCTGCTGACAAAACAAATGTATCTTCCTATTACATAAACTAATTAATAATTATACTGAATCATTGAGCGCCTTTAAAAATAATGCAATATAATACAAAAATGAAGGTTATACTCCTGTGGGTGAATAAAAGGTTCAAATATTTAAATTAAACTTGCGAGAAAAATTCCAAGGGCATTGAAATACATGCATTTTAAATCCAAGCATAAAAATGAAAAAAAATAAATGCTTCACTGATAGGTATTTACATAAATACATTTATGCTCTTGCAATATGCGCAAAAAAATATGTTCTATAGTTTTTTGTTAATCAAATATGCACAAGTGCACACAAAAAAATATATTTCAACAGTTAATGAAAAAAAAACACAAAACGAATTATTTATTTAAGTACACACACAATTTAAATTAGAAATAATTGATGTTTGAGTGTAAAATTAACCAAAATGTAAATGAAACTAATTTGACATTTTATCGTAACTAAACCTTAATTGTTTTTAATAAGGAATACATTTAAGCTTACTATGTATTTTTAACAAATTAGATTAAGAACAGGATGTGAATGAAACTATTGCTTAAATAATGGACTATCTTATGGCCAGCAGTGGTTAACGCAATTGTTTGATATGTTGTCCTCTTTTCTGCTGTACAATTACCAACCGTTTCTCCAAATTTTACACCGCATTATTCAAATTATTTTGAATAACAGCTTTCCTAATAGAGCCTTTTAGTTCTTGTTGTTTAAATAATACAGCTAGTAATTTTTTTAAGATCAATATCTCAAGGTCAAAAATACTTATAACAAAACAAATTAGAAGTAAAGGGTATCGTTAATTTACTAGTTAATTTTCTAAATACATTTAAATACGAATGACGTTTTGCGCTCGTAATTAAACAACATTAAGTTTGGAAAATCGTTTATCAACACTTACAAAACTTGGTGGTATTATTCAACACCAAATAAAATCCCCCAATTTTTCTTTGCCAATATCTGTATGGAAGAAAAATTTCAATGTAATTAAGTATTGTAATAATTGAAATTAATAGATTTAATAATAAATAAAGTATTAGTAAATTTCGGATTTGTATTTTAAAGTTTTCAATTAAATTATCTCGAAGTATTCCCATTAAGAATTTCAGTTGAGATAATGTAATTAAAGCAGCTTAAAAAATGTAACCTTAGTAAAATCAACTCTTTACTTATGCTAATTTATCTTAAATAGCATTTGAAAAAGATAATTTTGCAACTGTGTAAAAAAATAGAATAAACGAGAACATTTCGCATAATCATTTATTATGACTTTAAATTTAAGTGCGTATGACTGCAAAAATTAAATCAACATTTATCAGGTTTTCCTTGGCATCAATTTACAGATGGTACAAGGTACTCGAACGTGGAAGAACTACAGGTGATCACCAAAAATGGCAATTTCTATTACCGCTGTGACGAGGGTTGCTTCTGTAAGAAATTATGACAGATAACAGAACTAGTTATACCATAACAGAACTTAATTTTTCTGTTAAAATAATAATACACCATGCATCTGAAAAAGTCCAAGTCGTTTTGTAGCATATCTTACAATTTTCAAAAAGGAAAAGAGTACAATTTGAAACTCAAACATTCTTAAGAATGGTAACCAAATTTTGTCAAAAATTCTAACAGGCGATAAACTTAAATAACATTTTTCGATAACTCGACAAGAGAATCCTATGAATTCATCAAAGAAACACCAAAAGCAGCGAAAAAGACTAATGTCCATGTTCTTTTGAAGTACCGGCCTATGACCTATTTACAAAGAAGACCGTCACGGCTAAATGGTATGTCGAACACTGTTTGCCAAGTCTTTAATAAAGTTCCAAAGAGGAATTATGCCACATCACGATAATGCTTTTACAATGCAGAGCTACTTGCTGTACTGTCTTTTTTGTTTTCTGCTAAAAAATTTACGAGGAAGAAGGTTTTTTCCAGGAAGAGATCGATGCTGCTGTTGATGTTATGCAGTGCAGTGGAACTATAATGACTTTTTATTCTCAATAATAATTTGCCCTTCGCAATTCAAAGCAAATCTATAAAATCTTGATGAAAAATCGAGCGAGCATCTAATAATTGCATTTTTTAATGTTTAAGGTGAATGTGAAGAGAGCATAAAATGAATTCAGTTGCTATCCGATAATACTACCAACTTAAATATTGATTCAATCATGATGTTAAGGAAGCAACCGGCGAACCGTGACAACAGTTCTAAACATCACTCAAAAATTATTCGTTAAATGGTTTATTGACGTAATCATTTGTTCTAGCGTACACAAAAAGTGCAAATTTATATTGCAACAGCTGAATTTATTACAAATAACGATAATATGAGTGCTTGTAATTTTATCCACTCAAACAATTATTTATTAATGCGACGCGACGTTTTACTATAACACCGAATTGATAATGTGCACGTTATACCCTTCAACATAATAATCCGCTTGAAGTTTTTGATATGATACAAAACATACTATCGGCTTTAAATTATTTTCATTTGCAAATAACATAATTTATTTATACGAGTTTTAGTTCGATAAGATCAAAAACAGTATTGTTTATAATAAACCAATGTAATATTTGGACGTGATCTCTTTAATATGAATAAACGGTTATAACGCTATTTGACGTTTTATTACTATGATAAGATGAAATTCAGCCATTCTAAAAATTCTTGTATTTCTGTACTTAACAACTTGTAAAATTTGTACTTTAGTGACTTGAATTAGGTTCATTATTTTTATTTATAACTTTAATTAGTTTGACTTTGATGTTGAATTTATGTAGGTTATAATACTTGAACATTTGAGGACAATTCAAAACATAACTTTTGTATTAAAACAATAACCCAATGCTAATCCACTTAGTAGTGTATCCTAGCAAGACATCAAAATCAAAGCAGTCATAATAATGTATAGTTTTAAACAAAATAAATAAAAATAAATTATCAATATTTAAATAAAATAAATAAATCAAACAATTGGTATTGTTACAGGTATCAATTTTACTAACCATTAACAGTTTGATAAATCATTTACTCAAAAAACTTTGATCGTTGATGCTATTTTATATCATAACAGTGATTACAGAAGAACTAAATTCAAATAATTTTGAAAATTTATACTTAAATAAATACAGGAACTTCAAGAATAGATAGAATTGGCTAGATTTAAAGATTAGTTTCCAGTAATATCAGATAATTTGATATTTTCTAACAATTATAATAATAATACAAATAAATATAATCGCGACATAAGTCCTTAAATAAAAAAACAGTTAAAAAATAAACGTACCTATAAAAAATTGAATTTTAAAAGGAAGAACCTAAACGAAAAAACAATATTTCTGTTAACACGAGTATATGGTCAATATCAGGACCAGAAGTTAAAATGAAAACGGGGTGGTCAAAGTGTAACAAAAATCCTCATAAAGGACTTTCAGTAACTTCTTTGCACAAATTTATGTAAAAAACGTTTTGTTTCTTCCTTTTGAAACATATTAACAAATAAATAATTTGTTGGGAAGCTAAATACATTTGGCGTGAGTGTTTGTATGCTGAATTACCTATAGATTATATTATACTTGACCCATTATCAAACGTCCCATTTAAAACCCACCATGATTAACAAATTTATAGTCACTCTTAATCCCATAAATCCTAATTGAGAAACTAAAATTTCCAAAATGAATTTTAATCTAGTTTCGAAGAATTATTTGCTCAAATGGAAAACTTTCGTAATTTCGTCTACATTTCGTACATTTCTTGCACATTTTGTAGACAATTTTTGCATTTCGTTAACATTTCGCCCCAACATTTCGTTTTGTGTAATAAGGAGGGTAATGAATGATGGAAATATTTATAAATAAGAACATATGGAAGAACATATTTATGCTTTTTACTGATATTGCAAAAACTTTGCATATTTCAAATTAACTAAGAAATCAATACTCTAACTGGCAAGAAAATTATAATAATCTTCCTCCTTTAATAAAATCATTATCAAAGAAAATCATAAAATAGATCTAAAATATTTGAAATCTAGAAACAACTATTATTAGGGATTATCAGATTTTGTTGTAAAAGGTAAAACATTTTTTTATTAACATTTTGGAAAATTTAAAATATGCTTTATTGCCAAAAATTGCAAATATGCAGTAACAGTAAAAAAAAATTGTTCTTATATGTTCAACATATTTTGATGTCTATTTTTCCTATTACACAAATTGGGAAAATTGGGAAAATTGGGGAAAATTAGGGGACAAAGAAAAAGTTCCGCTCCCAAACAAGCTTTAAAATCAACAGGTATAGTGCTGTAACAATAGATTATCCTAAAAGTTTGTTACATTTTTAAAGGTGAATCTACAAATCAGATTAATTATTTTAATTATATTATTCTCAAATTTATTTTTTTATTAAACTGTACAAGAATATGTTGTGATAAAACGATGGTAAAAAATAGATCAATTTGTATGTAAAAATTACATAGAATTTCTTTCTTCTTGCAATGTTTGAGTTAAAAATCCTCGGACACGTCAACTTTATTTTTGAATGCCATCTTCTAGTATGTTTTGATAAATGGGGTTCTAGTTAAAACAATTAATGGTTCAATTAAAATTAAAATAAATAAATAAACAAAAACAGTATGAAATATTAAATTAAATGTTCAAATTGAGTCCCATTTATTTGACAGAAAAGTCGATGAAAATTGCCTAACATTTTGAAGGTCTGGGAATACACAAACTACACATTGCCGGAAAGAAATTTGAAGAAGAATAAGAATCCCCGAAAAAATATAGGTTGCCATTTAAAAAAAATTGAAACGTCATTGCGCGAATTAATTTTTTCAAAAAATATTAGAAAAGATGCGCATTCAAAAAATAAAATTGACGTGTCCGAATTTTCACCGTATGATTAGAATTTTTTGTTTGAAACATTCTAACTCAAATGTTCGCAATTTTTTTTGGCGTGGTTAATTATTTCTGTTTTTTTGTTGTTTCATCAGTTTCATTCTTCTCTTAATTTTGTTCTTAAATATCCTATGTTCATGTATGGGAAATTTAAATTTTTAAATTTTTGGTTAATTAACTGATTAATTTAACAATTGTTGAATTTCTCTGCGTACCTGTACCATTTTGTTATAAGTTGAAATGTGCAGTTTGTGATTTCGATGATTTTGGGATATCTCGAGAACGGCTTGAGATAGAAGTTGCAGTTTTCCTTTGTACTACTTTTTATAAAACGAAAGATGGACTAAAAAAATTTCCATGGCACACTTCGTTTCTTATATACAGGGCGATTTTGAAGATTTGTCATTTTGGATCGTATCTATGTTAACAAGTGACATAGAAATAAACTACACAAAATTTTTACGTGAAAGTGCGTAAACTTTTTATAATTATTCCGTTTCTTCAAAATAATCCAATTTTTTTAAATGAGATGCCCTGATTTTCCAAATTTGATTCCATTTGTACTGCTTTAAAATTAAAAAACTTTATAGTTTTTTAACATTAAGCTCAAAATTTACGTTAGTACAAATTTAAATCTTTTAATAGTTGGCCAAAATCTCAAAATACGCCTGTCGATAGTAGAAGTTTGTTAGTTTATATCTGTTATTCTTATTATTTGTTTGATTTGTCTAATATTTTTAACTTAATGGTTGGAAATTCATTCGTTTTATTTACAGATAATATAACATTTGGAAACGCAGAAAAATATGACGCTTACTTGTTACATAAATTGTGGAAAATGCAGCAAATTAGTACTGTATTTTGGTCTATCCATCTTCTTCTTGCTACTTTGGTGAAAATTTACAAAAAATGTATTTCATAGATATCCAGAGGCACCAGAAAAAAAATATTTCAAAGAATAACATCAAAACTAATTGAGCCGGCTCTTTTATAAACCTCGTTCAAAACTCTACAACCAATAAAATCGCGAAATTAACAAAAACAAATCCAAATATCTTGAGAGATATACAGTATTGGAGTATCTAAAAGTTTCAAAATTATCAGATAACACAAATACCATAAACTTACATCCGGGCGATGTAGAATAAACAATTTTGGGTTTTTTTAAAGATTTGTTTGATCTGACGAGGTGCACTTTCCAACGCTGTATTTTTAATCGCCTAATAGATTTTGGTCTGAGAATAAAACCAATTCATTGTTTTCGAGAACGACAAGAAAGGTTCTTTAATTATCTTGTTTCATATTGGTACTAAAATTTTATATCAAGCTCTTGACGGGGCCTTACTGGAAATAGATATTTTCAAATTTGGAAAATAGTGTACCCGAAATAGAAGGTGATGTGCCATTATCACATTTAAATTTATATTTATAACAGGACGGTGCTCCTGCCCATAACGCCGAAATTGATAAAAACTATCTAGATAACAACTTTCAGGATAGGTACAAATGGACCTGTAAGATAGAAGATCACCAGGTTTGTCACTTCGAGATTTCTTTCTATGAGATATCTTAAGACTAAAATTTATAGAACATAATATCAAACTTGGGGATCTCCTTTTGACAGGGCTTTAATGGAACTACAGTTGAGGCCTGTTATTATTTAAAATTCAATAAGGCGGATCAGATGTCTGTAACTTGTTTAAGGCACAACGGCGATCAATTTGAACGTTTTTTGTAAGCTAGTTTTGTAATGTTTTCCTATACAATTTTGAAAAAAACGATTTTTTATTATTTCCGCCACGGCCAATCATTAAAAAATTTAAATTTGTAAAACGTAAAGTTTGAGCTTATTCATATTGAAAAGAACTATAGAGTTTTACTTATTTTTGGAAAGCTGAGGACAAATGGAATCATTTTGTGAAAATATACAGGGTGTCTCATTCAAAAAAAAGTAAGTTTGGGTCATTTTGAAGAAACGGTAATAATTATAGAAATGTTACGTACGCCACTCGATTCTATGTAAAAATATCTGTCGCTTTATTTCTATATTACTTAATAATAGAGATACGAGGGGGCTTCCAAAATGACAAGTTTTCAAAATCGTCCTATATGTCAGAAACGAGGCGTACCATGAAAATTTTCTCCACCTTTCGTTTTATAAAAACGTAGCATAGCAACGCGAAAACCGCAACTTCGTATCTCAAGCCGTTCTTGAGATACCCCGCAAAACCATGGAAGTTGAGACACACTTACAGGGTAAATGAAAAGCCCATCCTCGAAGTAGTTTTAAAAATGCACATAAATTTTGTACATCCCTTTAAATGCAAATATTCAGTTAGAAAATAAATAAATAAATGAAAATGTTATTCAACCCAAATTTTAAATGAGGTTTAAATAAATCTCTTATTGAATGATAATATAACTGTTTTTCGAGAAGGAAGGAAGGACACAATCTTTTATCTTGTTTAGTTTCTGTTTGTTAAATGTATTGAAAGTATTGGCTTGTATTGGAAGACATTTTTACTAGATACTAACATATTTTGAAAAGTAGAAAATGAATTGCTTTTTGAAGTAAAGTTTTATTTCCATTTTCTTTTTACAAATCGAGTTTATTTTTAATGAAATTGTAAAGTTTGCATTAAAATTTTGTATTTTACGTTACAGTTCGTTGATTTTAAACTAATATTCATAAATGTTTCTTTTACGAAGAGGAATCAATAATTCCTTCAAATATTAATAAATTTAACATTTAGAACCCAACGTATTTAAATGAGTTCTCGAACACAATCGAATCAATTGGTTTCGTAACAACATCAGTCCAATAATTTTGTTTCTTTGGAAGTAACACCCCTTTCTTATGGTAAACGATATACTCAACGCATTAATCAACCGGAAGAACATATTTTTTTTTGTTAAATAACTCTATGCACTCATTTATACACCAATTATTTTTAACAGTACAGTTATTAATTCAGTCGGCCTTTAGTGTCTTGTAATCAGTATATGTAGTAGTAAGAGGGATCCTCGAGCCAGAGAAACAAACAGCCGATGTTATGATCAAGAAGACTTGCTACTGCGCAACTGCACCCTCGTTTCATTATTTTAAATAGTAATTAATGAAAAACGTCAGAAACCGTCAAAAATGCTAAACAAATATCAGAAACATTAAAAACGTCAATGATGATAATGATGACATCAAAAAAACGTTAAAAAGCGTCAAACAATGTAAAAAAACGGGAACCTGTTTTCTAAAAGCGGCTATCTGTTTTACAAAAGCCGCTGCCTGTTTCCCAAAAACGGGTTAAATAGTATACATTTTTTATACTAAATATGCGACCTTGAAGAAATGACCTGTAATTAGTAACACCATCATTGACTCTGTAACTCTCATGTAATTTGCTATGCTGCGGGCTTTTTTGTACATGCAAACTCCCTATCTGCATTATAAATAGTACTATAAACGGGTACCTTTTTACCTGGAAGTGTTTAGGTCTTCGATTACATATTATCATTTAATAATATGTACACAAAAGCGAGATGTGGTAGTGCAAGTTTTCATGATGACGTCCCTGTTCTTCGATTACGTATTACCATTAAAGTAATATGTGTACAGAAACGATGTAGTTGCGCAGTAGCGCAAATTTTCCTGATTTTGACGTCGGTTCCCTCTTATTACTAAGGTTTCTTTTTCATGTTTCTTGGTTTCAATAGATGATTGTTATGTTGACGTGGCCTATATTGCAGCTCCCACCAAATGCGAGATTCGCTCTGTGCGTTTTCTTCAATAAAGGCAATACTACGGCTGAAATTCATCGAAGATTGTGTTTTGTACGGGAAAGGAGTAAATAGGAGTGAACAAACTGATGTCAAGGGAGCAAGTCTGTAACGGAAACGGGAACACTGAGTTAGAGATCGGGAATTTTTAAACTGTTGAAGAAATTTCTCGATCAGCACTTTATGGCATTGTTACAGAACGGCTCGGCTTCCAAAGTTTTGCGATTTCCAAACAGCTTAGAGATGTTCATAAATTGCAGCGAATGGATTCTGCACTGACGTTTTGCAGCACTACCATGACGAAGGAGAAGCGTTTTTAACAGTCGTAACGGGAGATGAAACGTGGGTTCAGTTTGTGAATGTCGAGAGAAAGAGCAATCAACAATGAATGCATACTAACTCGCCTAACAAACCAAAAGAAGTTCAAACCTTGTCCAACAAAATCTTAGCTACTGTAAAACTGAGGGACTCTTACTAGTGGAGTTTTTGTCCCTAGAACAACAATTTGCAGCGATGAACTGGTAACACCTTCAACGTCTGGGGGCAATACAAACAAATGGAGAGGCATGTTGACATCAGGAACTGCCTTCTTTGACAATGTACGATCTCACGGCAAGAGTAAAAAGGAACTGCTCAATAAATTCGGATGGGAGCTGTTGAACCATCCGACTTACAGCCTGGAGTTGGCTCCAAGGGATTTATTTATTCACCAAAATGAAAGTATGTTCGGGGATGCTGCGGTTTAACACTAACGAGGAATTGAAAACCAGTGTGAAAGATTGGCTTAGAACACAGGCGGCAACATGGTACGAGGAAGTTATACAACAGCAGGTGCCCCGTTACCAAATGTGCATCAATGTCAGTGGACTACGTTGAAAAACACATGATTGAGTAACTCCTGTGTATAATGAAACTTTTCTCATTCCTTGTATTTGTTTTTGCCAGCTTATGGGAAGAAAAAAATAGCCCTAGTATGTTTGTTCCTCTGCGTTATGTATGCATAACACTGCTATTTTACTTTTAAATCCTTGGAAAGCTTACCTGCATTCTTGATTATAATATTATATAAATTTAAGTGCATAGATAAAAATATACTCCCTCGAATGGGATTCGAACTTAAGGCCTCTTTGGCAAGTGATGCTACCAGGAATTTGATTTCAATTCGACAGAAACCCTCTATATATTCAGGTCCCTAGTAGCTTAATAGAAATTGCTAAATACGGTCTTACATAATTACACAGGATTCCCCATTAATATTGCGAAAATGCAGGGGGAGTTTCCATGACCAAAAAAATAAGAAAGAAAGTTCCTATGAACTTATGTCCAAAAATGCTTCGTTTCGAAGATACAGGGTGTTAAAATTTAGAGAAAATACAAGTTTTTTACTAATATCTGGAGAACCCTGATTCCGTTTTTTTTTAATTTGGTATGTTTGTTTATAAAAACCGTAGATGTCTTCTGACGTAATTTGATTTATTTTATCTATTCCAGCGGCGTCCAGGGACTTAATAAGTAAAAAATATGAGACGCCACTGGTTTTTCTTAGGTTTCATTAGTTTTTCTGATTATACGATTAAAAATACAACTTTTTTGTCTCTTTACTTTGTCGAGCAAAAAATTAATTGCTTAAGTGTGTGATTTTAATAAGTACTTAAACTGTGTATTTGTCAATTCTTGCTTGTCAAAATTAATTAAAATAGTGAAATGTGCGTTTGCATTTTCTTTATGGCCTTGCCAACGGTAATGCATTAGCCCCAGGCTTTTGAGGAAAATACCTAATCGTTTAATTTATCTTACCCGTATTCACCAACATCTTAGTGAAACTGGAGGTTTTGAAAACTTACCGCAGGAAACGGGCAAAACCCCACAATTGAGGAAGATGTACTTCATGAAATTGAGGACACTCCAACAACAAGTACCAGACAGATTGCTAGAAACTTAAATGCAAGTCGTTCTAAATTTTCAGGATTTTAAAAATTAAATTCTATATTATCAATCAACGGGTTCAGGCACTTTTACCCTGATTTTCCGTTAAGATTAGTTTATGTCGATGGATACGACAAAAATTGGGGAAAATCCTCAATTTTAGGACAAGTACTATTCAAGGATGACACAAATTTTCTAGAGAAGCCATAATGAACTTTCATAATAATCATGATGGGCGGACGAGAACCCAAATGCAATATTAAAGGGTCATCAAACGTTTTCACTTAATGTATCGGTCGGTTGTAACCCTTTAATTTTTTACCACCGAGGCTTACTGGAGATGTTTATCGCCGTTTCTTGAGATGTTCCCGTACTTTTGGAAGACATCCCATTGCTATTAAGGTTGCAAATGATTTTATGCACGATGGTGCTCCAATTTCAGTTTAGTTGACGTGAATATTTGAACAATATCTACCCGAATTCCTGGAAGGGCACTCAATGGAAGGTTCTGACTTAAATTCTTGGATTTTTTCCTTTGAGCTCCCTCAAACAGTTTTTATGACTCCAGTCAAACTATAGACGAATTAAGAAACCGCATTGTCGGATCCTGTTAAACAATTAGACACACAGCCGGAATATTTGAACGGGTTCGCCAATCAATGTGTAGTAGGATAGATGCCTGTATTAGAGTTGGAGGTGCACATTTTAAACAACTGTTGTAACGCTTGTGTATGTATGTCTTATCAATGCTGTTTGTTCAGTATTTTTTCTTATGTTTCTGTTAATATTAGTTATTTAAAAAATATTTTTGTAGTTATTGCTTCTCAGCTTTTACATTCTTTTTCCCTCAAATGATTTTAAATTTGATTAGTAAATAACTAAAACATTGAATTTCTTTTTGTTTCTACTTCCTTAGGAATTTAAAAGGGTATTTTTTTTGCTCGAAAACGAAGCAAGGTATCAAAAAAAGTAAAGAAACAAAAAAGTTGTATTTTTAATCGTATAATTATAAAAAATAATAAAACCTGAGAAAAACAGTGGCGTCTGATATTTTTACTTATTAATATCAACAAGAGTGGGTCCCTGGACGCCGCTGGAATAGATAAAATAAATCAAATTACGTCAGAATACGTCTACCGTTTTTATAAACAAACATACCAAATTTAAAAAAAAAACGGAATCAGGGTTTTCCAGATATTACTTGTATTTTCTCTAAATTTTAACATCCTGTATCTCCGAAACGAAGCGTTTTCGGATATGTTATAAACCTTTTATTTTTGGTCAAGGAATCCCCTTTTTTTCGCAATATTTACCTGTATAATGTATATATAAATTATATACATCGCGCCATTCCATTGTTTTTACGGTTAGAATTTTGATATTTTTGTTGAAATTTATAGTTCATTGAGGCCAAAATATTGAACAATAAAACAACGAAATATTATTTTGACCGGAAGTTGTACGTCAAGAATTATAAATGGAACTGTGTATATTTTTTCGCGATTGGAGTGAACGTAAAATTTCCTTGATTGATCATATAATAAGAACATGTAATAAAAGCAAAAAACAGTAAAAGCATTGCTTGACATAAGTATTTAATCTCCACAACCACTGCTCTTGTCCTCGTTGTCTACTTATCTGTGCACTGCTGGTGCCGATATTAGTATTCTTCAGAGATATTTTCTCGTAAAATAATTCACCATTGGCCTGTGTTTCAGGGAATCCTACAAGACTTCTAGATTCTGAATTTTGTTGAAGCTATTCCAGTAGGTTAATTGTATAAAAGTTTTAGCTCTATTTGTTGGGAATGGCGTCATGCTAGATCTCTATGGACCATGGTATGAGTCTAAAATTATGGGGATAGTTTTCAATCTTGATTATTCGAACGTCATTTATCTTAATTCCGGTTTAACATTTTCAGAAAATATGGCTCTATAGCTGCTTTAAAGTCCTATAAGTACCAGTATCAACTTTTACCAATTCGAAGGGCGAAAGATTGGCTCTTGCTACATGGATAAGTTGTCCCAGCCCTCGGGAATTTACCCATCCTGCTTCCTGCAAGAAAAGTCTTGGTTATTTGGAAGGTGAGAATGCCCTCATAGGAAAATGTAATTAACTGTGTTTGTTCAAGCAATGTATGAGCATGCACATAAAATGCAACATGGTATACTTTTTGTTTTGACATTGACAGCCATCACTTAATACTAAATTTGACTGGGCAGGTCTCATTATGGAAATAATTTAGAAGCACTGATATGACTTCGTGCGAACCTTTTTTATCCTCACCTTCGTGGCACATATACATGCTAGCCGTTTTGTAGCAAGTTCATGTATTCCGAAAACGTAGTACCATAATTGTCTGAAAAAATACAGGATTTGTAGTGGTATGGGGAAACGGAAAATTTCGCATACATTCTTCTTCACTTTCCCTCAAGTGCAACTGCTTTTGCGTTAGAAGTCTGCCCTTGTACAGCCCTTAAAGTTCTATAAGTATACCTCTACACCCATGGCTACAAATTTTAGCTACTTAACAGTTTGGGTAATAACTAGAAGATTTTGTGCCTTATGCTCTGTTGTAGATTAAAGTGGGCCAGGCAAAAGATTTGCCTTATTAACCAAAAAATATTTACATGTACCTAGATATGTTCGCTTTAAAATCGGGGTTGCTTCTTCCTGAAACTAATTGTTAAAAACTTGGACGCCAACTTTTTTTTTAATATGGAATAAACAAGTAAACCATTATACAATAAAGTTAAAAGAAAATTTCTACAATAACAAATTTTATTACACAACCTATATTTAATTATAAACGGCAATATCTTAATGATTATGTTAGTAACGTTATAACCTAATGAATAATTAAATAAATATTAATGGAATCAGAATACCTTATTCTTGGTCACACTGTAGATAACGAAATTGCTGCATGCTGGGTCAGCGTTTTGGAAACTGTTGCGTAATATTACTTCAGGGTGAAATAATCTGGGTTTGTTGATTTATAATTCCCAAATGAATAACTCACTCTTGATTAATCGTACTAATACCGTAAATTGACTAAGGGTAAAATAATTAATTGCGTAGAGGTGTATAAACGGGGGGTTTTTTTAAAAAAAAAAAAAGTTAAAAAGTTCCTGAAATGCAAACGTCGCAAACATTGTAAAATAACTTTAAATAACTCACCGTAGAATTTACAGCACTTTTAATAAAAAATATTTAACAGAGCAAAAATGGATGCTCTACTACCTTTCAGTATCGCACAAAAAACGACGCTCTCAAAAGGTCTTTGCGCATGAACATGTCTGAAACTGAATGTGCAAACGATATGCGTGGAAGGCTCCACTTTAGATAAGTAAATTAAGTTTTATGGAGCTATGGTATGCAGCACACATGGCACGAAATGCACGTTAGTTGCCTACAGAGAAGTGAATTATTAACATCACTTTCGAAGTTTGTTACACCCTTTTTTTCGTCTGTTATCTAGCCACAAAAATGGTATGCATGTCTTTAACAGTTAGAGACTCTGGCAAATATCTGGTTTTCTACGCCTTGTGTAGTGTGACTGACGGGGTTGAAAACTATTGATGTGATTAATCCCGTTACCTAAGAATTATGTGCGTCTTTGGAAGTCATGATATTAAAACTATTTGTGATGTGTTCCCTAACGTGTGGTGTTATTTTATCAAAACATTTTAATAACTGGCATATAAAAAGGTAAAAAACACATTAGAAACTCTGTATTAACTTTAGTCAATAATAAGAATACCTGCAATTAACGACAGTTACAGTGGAACTCTCTGGTTTTGTGATTCATATGCTTCATTCCTTTTACTTTTGAATCACGTATTTCTATAGATTTCTTCACTTTCTTTGGCTGTTTTCTTAGCCAGCGTATGCAGCAATATCACTATCCATTTTGCAGTTATACACAGTATTTTACAATATAGTATTTATTATTGTTTCAAAACAACTTCACTGAATGACTTCTAAGATCGGGATTTATATTGACTATATTGTGATATATGTTGTTTTCTGCAAAGAAAAGTTCCGTACAAGTGTCATGTTTGTCAAAAACGCAATGGACGTATGCTGTTTTTGCGGAAACAGTCGTAACACAGAGCGCTTCAACTCTCTGCAGGTGTTGTTTTTGACTGAACTACTTATTCAGAACGATCATTTGCAAAATAATTTAATTTTAGTGCTGCCAACTTAGCTTATAATCCAATGGGAGTCACTAAAAAATTTTCAAAAAATGTAATTAATATCAGTACAAAAATGTTGCGTAACGGAAGACCAGAAACAATAAGTTTGCAAGCATGAGCAGCATTACGGATCAAGCATTGCAATTCTGCTCATACTCACACAACATGGCAATACTATGGTGTTACCTGTTCAGCTTTTGGCCAACAATTTCTTGAACTGGCGAATAAAATAAACATTAGTATTTTTTTGGTGATTTTAAATAGGAAGTGTATTTTGTAAACTTTAACTTAAAGTTCTCTTTCTGCATAGATACATTGTTGGCATACCTTCTCGCTCAAAGAATGTTATAAATTGGCATGCTCTTTTCCAGGTAGGTATTTATTTTACAGTAAGAACGTCTTAAAAAGTTTTTTTTTTTACTGAAATCAAAAAATAAAATGTATGTTCAGAATTCTTTTACCTTGACGTAAATTTACTGTGTGCATTCTTTTTTGCTGTTTTAAATAATTATTTTATGAACGGAAGAAAGACGAATTTACCGTTGTTACGTTAATTAATTTTGTTTACTATTAATACGTTTATACGGAGAGTTTCACAGTATTTGATCGCTTTTGAAATAAATTTTAATGTGTATCTCCAACCAATGTGAATTATTGGTTTAATTATATGTAAAGCTATGGTAAAGCTGTAATTTGCTGGGTGTCAGTTTTCTACGAATTTAAGGTATGTGTACTAAATATTTATTTCAGTCATTGATTTTTTTATGAGGTTGACTTTGTGTACTTATTTGTATATTTCTACTAATATTTTACTTTGGTTATACTTTTGTGGAGTGTACACAATTCGTAGTGCATAATTACATTAATTTTGAAGTTTTCCCAATACCTAGAAAAGTGCCTTAAGAGAATCAATTTCCTCATGCAACCGAATGCTCTTCGTCCTACTTTCTATGAGCTGCTGTCACCTCACCTCCATTATATACTATCGTGCGTTTAGGATTCTATGGAAATTCGTACAAATAATTATTATCAGCCAATCAAGCATGTGTATCTACCTCATAGCCATCAACAAGTCTACAACCACCATATCTGGCCAATGCCTGAGAAAGGATTCTGATCAAAATGAACTCAGCAGACATTGAAATAAATTACGTAATTATTAATTATAATTATAAATTATGATTCTCTTAGGAATTCTGCGTGTAGGGAGCAAACAAATATGTAAGAGGCGTAACTAGGGTGGGGAACAATTGTATTGTCTCAGTAATGTTGTTTCAATAATAGCTCTGATATTATTTACTAAACAATGAATTTTGTTGGCGATTTGTCCACATTCGTAATGTAAATAATGTTTTATCCAATTCTAAATATATAGTATATTGAGTATCAAGAAGAGTCAGGGACGTTTAACGGTCGACGGCCATGTTTAGAGGGCGAGCGATAGAACAGCCTCCAATTTGACCGGAGACCAGCACAATGTTCGTGATGCTCATACTGTTTTTTGCACGATTGTATTAAATTTACCACAATTGAAATTATTTAATTTCTACTAAATAAACGAAAAGTCAAAAGTGACGTTTTAAATAGAAATGTCTAAATTTTTTGTTCTTATTGTTGTGAAATATAGGTAGCATATAATTTTACGTTGGTAAGTAAAAAACGTCGGTAAGTAAAATACTTCCCGACGAGTTGGGCCTAGCAACTAGTAAACATATCCTACTATCTTGGAAACGGATATGGTAAATAAACGAAAAAGCTCAATCGTACAAAAAATATTTAGCATTGGTATCATTGAATATTTGGGCTGTAACTTTATATTTAACTGCAATAAGTACATGCTTTTTTTCACGAGCTATTCACGTATTCACCCTCGTTTGCCATCGTTGTTTCATAATACCACTTTTAAAGTTTATTATAAAGACACCTAAATACGATGACTGAAGTTGAGTCACCGAAAACAGTTGACAAATGTAGGGATACAAGAGCCACAGTTATATTTTGACAATGTAAATGGGAAGTGAAAACCAACTAACTAATGATTTATAATTATTAAATACAAGTAATTTTTTAAGTAGAATTTGTTCATCTAACCGAATTTCAATATTTTAGGTAACGTGTAACTGGCACTAATAATCAAATAGTTCGACGGACTACATTCAATATATAAACTACAGAATTTTCTCTGGTGCAAACCGTCAGTAGATTGATGTTATATAATCGGTTAGTATAGCTTGATGTCTTGATAATAAGGTGAAATGAGTATAATTGTACACTAACCTTTATGATGTCTCAGATGAGACATATGACAACCAATGGTGTATCAGTAGTCGGTACATAATGGAGTTAACGTCTTCAATAAGTAATCGTAAACATGGCCAGAAAGTAACCATCTAATTTCAGTAACAATTGTAGAGTTTATTCTTCGAAGAGAAATGATATGACTATAATGTTGGCACAGAAAATGGGACAGAAAAAAGAAATCCAGAAAAGTCCTCAAAAATGTATTAGATTGCATTATAGAATATGTAATAATGTACATGGTTTAATCCACTAAATACATCAATAAAAAATAAAAGAGATAAAATAATTAAATCATATTCGATAATGTATAAAATATAATTAAAAACAATCCATCTCGTGTTAGTATATTGTTAGTCGAAAAAGAAAGAAACAGGTTAACAAGAAAGTACCTGGAACAGTCAAAAAAGGTCATAATAGGCAGACAGTGACTTTTATAATTGGATAAATCGGACATTAAGTAACCATTAATATATTAGCGTTATCGAACGATAACTTAGTTACTTCTGTAGATCAAGCTCGCATGTCAGTGGTAACATGCCCTACATAATGTCGGTGGTGGTGTAGTGGATTCGATTTCCATTACCGTCTGCTCTGAGTGATGTTTTTAGGGGATTTTCTGTATTTGTACAAATTGCGTGTGGCTGTTTGGTTAAGTTCTGTGGCAGAACTTCTTCCTCCGTTCGTTCCGATATTATCCTCACCACACTGACCCTAAGTGTATGTATGACTGTGGCCGAAGTAGGTAGTGAAGCTCAGATAGCTCGCCTGTATTTGACATTCAACCTCTTTCGTAAATAGATTGTAACTTTCGAAATTAAACCGAGCTAGTAAGTTGCACGAGTTGCTTAGCATTCGGGAGGTTGTGGGTTCGATTCCTGTTACCGTCACACCCTGTATGCGATTTTTTCAGGGGGTTTTCTTCATGTACATAAAGCGGCATGATTACTGCGTATACGCACATCATGTGCGGCTATTTAGACAAAATCTGGGGTGATAATTTATCCCTCAGAACTTAACTCCATTCCTTTCGATCCTATCTTAACTGCACCTATCCTTAAGTTCACCAATCATACATACCTAATGTATGTATGCATGTTGGGAATTGTAACGGGTGCCACTTTCTGTGAAGGTTTATGGCACCGTTACAATAACGTAGAACAATTTAGAACAATTGTGACTGGGGAGGTTTTAACCCAGCAGCTAGCGAAGTAATTAGAGCATTATGGATTCGAGGTGAGAAGATTTATTATTTTTATTGGACAAGTATATACGTTGGTAAAAGTAAGCCTTTTTAACAGTAATAGTAGGCGCATGAATTTCCTAAAATACAACCCTGAAAATTCAAAAAGGGAGTAAAGAGAGAGGGGGAAGCTTAAAGGGAAACTTTTATTTAGCATATATGAAAAAAACAGATAGATCAAAACAAGAAATTAAGTATTTAGTAATTAAAAATTCATTTATTTAGTAAACATAAAATAAAAATCAGATTTTAAATTAGTCAGATTATTATTTTATTCAATAATGTAAACGATTTCTACCACGAATATTAATTTAGAAAACAAGACATCAAAAATTAGATCACCGAAATTTTAATTCTGCAGAAAGCAGTAACACATCAAAGTAATTAGTTATTTGTGAACAGTATCGTTTACTCAACGCAATAATTAAATAAATATTTGTGCCTAACTTCTCTAGAAACTTGGAATAAACTTTTGATAAAAATTCTGTAAAAAGCAGTTTTTTTCGGTCAATCATTGTTAATAATCCTGGTACATACAAACATGGAACAATAGTTTTCTTCTGGATTGGCTTTTGGCAAAAGAGTGTATTATGTCGTCAGAGTCCAATTTTTTCGCCAGATCAAACTAAATTGTCAAGACCGCCAATTTAGTCGATTGTTTCTCATAGTTTCCAATCGTTTCATCACAGAAAACGACCTTTCGGCCGAACAATTAGATACTGCCATAGTCAAGACAATTTTTAAGCTGATATCCACATACGGGTAGAGTTCTCTCAGACTCATTTTCTGAAGATCGACGAATGTTTTGCAGCGCTCTTCATCTACACCTACACTTTTTAACAAACTAAAAAAGTGAAGACATTCATTAGTAAAACTCTCTTCGTCCGGTAAATCATCAATAAATTTTGAACATAGTTTCTTGGCATTTTCGGAAATGGCTGTTTCATCCCGGTCAACTCCAGAAACGAAAATATCAAACAGTGAACTAAGTACGTCGTAAACAGTTTTGCGTTTGGGCAACTCGCTCAGTAGCATGTCAACGATCACTAGAAAAGTGTTTACCTTGAAGCTTTCCTGTCCGTTGAGATCTGTTCCGTGTTGCTCCCTTGTCTCGTCGTTTTGTAGCTGTCTTATCTTTTTTCTTATAGAATTATCTTCATATTGAGAGACTTTTGATTTTTCAATTGCTTTTTCTTCAAATGCTTCAAACTGTGTTCGGTAATGTGTTACATACTCATAAAGGGAGCCGTAAATCTGTGCCACTGTTGAAAGATTTATTTCCTTGGATTGAAGTGCCTTGCTTGAAATATTTAGTCTTTCTAGCATTGAAAGTATTGGAGTTTCCAATCTCTGCAATTGTTTGAGATATCCAGATGCCCCATTTCTTGTAACTGGTTTCTGTGTGTCATCATATTGCTCTTTTCAGTCAGAAAGTTTTGGAGTATCTCCCATCTTTTCGTAGAGCTTATAAAAAACACATAGCTATTTTGAATAAGTCGGAAAAAGTTGTTACTTTCTGCGCAGCAACTAGCTGCGTGCTCTCCGACCAGATTTAGAGAATGTGCAGCGCAAGGTGTATAGACAGCCGTAGGACTTACTTCTTGGATCCTAGTTTGCAAGCCTTGTAGGCCCCAGACATATTGGACGCGTTATCGTAGGACTGCTCTCTACAGTTTTTGATATCAATACCAAATTCGCCCAAAGTTTTAATCATCCTCTGATCTGTGACCAACTGATGCAAGAAAGCACACAAACATCTCTGGAACACTTTCGTTCTCCTGAACATATCCGATAATAATTGCAAGTTCATCAATGTGAGTTATGTCAGGGCTGGAATCAACAATTATTGAGAAGTACTTAGCATCTTTTATCTGCTTGAGGATTTCACTTGTGACCTTTTCTGCCATAAGCTTGACAAACTGTTCATATGTTGTAGAAGAAAGATAAGAAGTATATCCTTTCCCAGGATTACCGTACTTATTAATATGTTCTTCTAGAAAAGGGGCGAACTTGGCTTTCAACTCAAGACACATGATGAAATTTCCACTGCGTGTTTTTGACCCAAAATACTCATTGTGATCTCTCAGTGCCAACCCAGCAGCAAACAACGCCTGAATTGTTGCAACGACGCTCTGTAAAACGCTGCGCCAATACTTAATTTCTACCTCTATTCGTTGAACAAGTTGTGCATGGACTTTTTCGTGTGGGCGTGCCCTAGTCTTTAAAGTAAGAACACACGATTTGTGCTCAGCTGAGTTTTCGTGTTTGGTGACGCTTTCCGCACCATGCTTCCAATCATCGAACCCATCTTTTCCGATTTTTGTAGATGTTTTGCCAAACAACTGACGTGGCACACAAAACAGTTTCCCTGAACTTTCAGAATACATTAAATATGACCGCCTTACTTCTTGGCCATTTACAAGTTTAGTTTTGAAAAGGGAGAGAGAGGTACCGGTATCGATCACCTTCCAACCGCTTTGATTTGTTTAAGTTAAGTTTATGGATATCTTGTATGCCATTTTTAATGATATATTCCCGGGTAGCATCATTTACTTCTCACAACGCAGGATCGTCGATGATTTCAGATGTAGGCATAAACTCAGCAGATGACATTGCTTTTAGTTCATCCTCATGCTCTATGTCATGATCCACTTCCGCGGAGTATTCCGGTTCCTCAGCTGTAGCTAGAGAGGAAAAACCTCATGAATCCGGTTCACTATCATTCGAACATGTCATTGGTTGATGTTCAACAAGATCCGGTTCGGTCGGAATACAGTTACTATCACCATGTTTTTTGAAAAAACTGACATTTTGGGATTTTGCTTTTCAATTTGAAGTTGTTTTTTAGCTTTTTCTTTATCTAGCTTTTTGTAAGCAGCTCCACTAAGTCTTTTTCTCCCATCACTTATTCTGACAATTTCTGCCTGAAAATACAAAATTTTGTTTAAAAAATGCGTGAAAAAAATTAATAATAATAATCTTTATTTGCCGAACAATAATAATTGCATTGACTTACAAAAACAAGTAAAATAGTAAACCAAAAATAGTAATAAATGAATAAAGGAAACAAATAGGGAGTCTTTTATAAAGTCTTTAGGAAGAATAGAAACATTAAAAAGGCAAAATAAATTATTGTGTATTTATGTTGTAGGATGTAATTACTTTTTATTTTTTAACTTAGTAAAACTTCACTTCAAACATTGTTTGGTAATCATTTGTTCTTTTAATATATAATTGGATATTTGATAGTCAATACAGTTTGTTGGCATTTTTTATGATACTTGATATGGTTCATGCTCTTGATCAAGGTCAATGTTGTTAACTGTGTGACGCGCCCATAGACCTATATATAGAGGTCTATGGATGCGCCCCAGTGGAAGGTGCAGAGTGCAGTGAGACACCCCTTTCCCATGCCAACCGACACCGTTCCTGTACGTATTTCAAAAGAAGCCTGTCAGTGCTGCTTGCTCTTTAATCAAAACAATTCCTTCTTAGACAATTACTATTATTTGCAAATGTGTTGGACTTTCACGAATATTCCTTAAAACTTATTCTTACAGTACTCTATAAAATAATACGGTACTAAATCGTAATAATAAACTAGGAAAACACAAAGCTAATGCAATATGGACGGTTAGAGCTGATCTGTTATTATGCAAGATACTTCGTAATTTTTCATATTAAAACTAGGCCTACGCGCAACAAATAGTATGTAGGCCTACATGTTAATTAGTTTTGATATAATAAATATTATGGAGCACGGTAATGTAAAATAAAAACGTTGCATTTAATTTAGTATATACTTTTGCTAGTGCACTTTAAATTTATATGCTTCCGCTAAATGAGCTAACTTATAATAAGTTTAAATCGTGCTCACAAAGAAAAAACCACCCGTCAGACATACTCACAACTCAACAGTTATTAGCCTGATTGATGGTAAATAATAACCAAGTGGTTAGTAAATAAACAATTATTAGTAAAGAATCAACAAATCGAAAAAAAGGTTGCTGGTAAAGCAGTGAGAAAATAGAATATTAACTTACCTTTTCCATGTAGGTGCAATGGTTGAGCTGGATTCAAAACAGATAACCAAATAAAACTAGTGGGGAGCACATTACAATATGACAGCGCGACAGACAGAGCAACAGGTGCAGGTGGTAACATGAAAATAGTATGATCCACGAAGTCGGGCGAAGTTACTTGAGACAGAGTTCGGCAGATTCGGAAACCAAACAGATCAATAACTTACTCATGCGATCGCCGGCATGCGGCAGTGGCGAGAGTCGCAACTACTGTACAATTGCTCTACGCGCGCACTTTCTTGACTCCTACATTGTGGCAATTTTTGTCAGAACAACATATATCAATTTTAATTATAATATCGGTAAAACGGAAGGTATTGACTTTTACAACACTGTTTTTTATCCATCATCAATTTATTACTCGTCAAAACAAAACAAAAACGAATTTTTTCCTTTTTTCTTTTTTGCCGCCTTTTAAAGTCTGCCGCTCTGGGCCATGGCCCGTCCAACCTATCTATAAATACGCTACTGGAAATAGGTATACAATACTGTCCTCTTAAGAAAGAAAGCCTTACGTACATAATCGTTTGTTTCGAGCTACGAGCCGATTAAGATTTTTGCTCTTCGCACTCCTTTGGGCAAAAAATAAATTAACATCTATGTGCTATATAAATTTATTTATTATGCTAAAATTTAACACAGGTATCAAAAAAACATAATTAAAAACTCGTTTTGTCGTACAAAAATGGCAGTTTAGGTTTTTTACCTTCTTAGAAAAGCAATCGTAATAGAGACAGTTTTAGGATTTAATACCTTATAATCTTAAGAAAAGGTAATATATTATTTAGAAAACGTAAAAACATTAAACCATTAACGCCCAAATTACTATTTTTGTTTTTTTTTAAATGAAGATTCCAGTATGTTATTACTATTACTGTTATAAATAATCTTTTATAAGAATTTTTTATATCGGGCTTATAGTTGTTTCATAAAACACTGATCTATAAATAGATCGCTGGGAGGATCCCATATAAAAATTAAATAAAAAATAATACGCTTTTTATTAAGAAATATATTATGTTAAATGTAAAAAATTCTTCCAAAACTAAAATAAGCAGCAATTATGGTGTATGGTATAAGGGAAAAAACTCAATTAACAGTGGCCATGCATTACGAACAATATGTCAGTGGACTTCCTGTACAGTTTGAATATTAGCAGCGTCTCTGTTGCGTTCGTTTTGTGATAATATGATTTCTTCCACCATACCTTATATTTGTTAACACATGGGTCCTTGAAGTTGATGGGTTGAAAGTAGGTCTACCTTTTGCAGCCCTCGAACCGTGTCCCAATTTCAGGTAAGGAACGGCAGTGGCCCTGCGAAATTCTTTTATTGAAAGGGATTTTGCTCAACTTTTCTGAGCAACAGACAAGCATTCACAATTGGCTTACCAATCATTCTTGTGAGAAGGCACCAATACCATTTTTTCCCTCGTATGGGGATATAGTGTTTTCCAACATTCAGTATAGTGGTCAACACCTCCTACAGATTTGTTGTAGTTTTTGATCACTACTGGCTGTGGAATGAGTGTCTTTGCTTTTTCACTCCTACTCGATCTTTGTACGGACGCCATTGATTCAATAAAACCGAAATGGCCATGGTGACGGACTTATTGTCATTCCATGTCACCAAGGGTATTTTCTGTCAAAGACATAATCGTAAGCGCTCCGATCGCATTTTTCTATTTCTTTTGCAGATACCAGTGGAGCGTTTGCAGTTTTGTTATTTCGCAAAGACCCCTTTGCACGATATCCCCTTTTTTCTCAAATCCGCCAATAACTGTATACTTGTGAACAAATTATCAAAGTATGTTTCATGTGAGGTAGAGCTTTCTACAACTGACAATATTGTGTTCACCACGGTTAATTTTTACTTTCCTCTTTTCCACAATATAAACTAAACTTGTAGCAGTAACCATCGTTGCCACACATAACCCATAGTTTATAACCGAACCTAATAGGTTTGGAACGGATAAATTGTTGTATGTGATGGTGTCCATACTAAGCAACAATCATCTCATTTGTAAGAAAAAAAAAATTGAAAGTGTATATGCGAACGTCCAGCGATCTATTTATAGATCGCGGGGTTCTATTGAATATAACTCAAAACTCTACATGAAATGTTCAAATAACTTACGTACAGCTAATAAATGAGACATTAGACTATAACAATCCAATGCTAAAATAACACTTATGCGCTAATTATTGATATGGGAACAATAAACAACTACAGATAGATCACTGAGTGCTAATGGGTTAAGTAATCTTTAAAAAGTACGTAATAAATAATAATTAACATTTAGTCAATATTTGTTATTAAGTCCACTTTATCATTATCAACTGGTAATACGTTCCAAAAAGCACGGCGATTTGCAGGCATGAGTTTAACCAGATTGGATATAATATTGTCTTCTTAGCCTGAATTATTCCTCTGTACATATTATGAGCATCAGGCTTATCTATTTTTTTTTATTTCATTATTTAACCCGTTAAGAAATTAACAGGCTTTAATTCCTCATTAAACGAATTTTTATAATACAATTGAAAGTAATTTTTTTCCCAACAACTTGTACAATATTTGCCCCTCCTTTGAAGTCGGAGTGTTGTTTTATATAACCCCCTTCTTTGGGTACTTTGCCTCGGCTAAGCTCAGTCGTGTTTATATCAGGGGTGCTCCTCTGCTCTCACCTGGTTATTGGGTGCGAAGTCGTTTCTGTGAACACACACATATATATATATATATATATATATATATATATATATATATAATATCTTAATCTATTCCCTACCACTCGCGTTTGAAATGGAATGTATTCTTAATATTTAAATTACGGTCCTGTCTTACAGAAGTATATGCGGTAGCCTTAGCAGATATGGGTCGGAAGCGCCAGCGCAATGAACTCGAGTTGTTTCTAGGTAACGGGGGAAAATCAATACTTGTCCCCGCTTATGCGCACTGGATGTTTAAACTCTTCAGTCTCTCTGGAGCGCTGAAGCTTGTATGTCGTACTTCAATGAAGAAATACACGCGGAAGATTCGCGTAAAATAAAGGCGAGATCTCTGGACTATAATTAAATGTTTAGAACCGGTTTGAGAACGCGTTTTGTTCTCAAAAAGCGTTTAGACTATTTAAACAACTGGATTAAGTCCTAATGGCGTAACTAAATTCAATTATATACAAATTATAAAGTAAACGAAATACGTGCTATGGAAAATGCTACACTAAAATGAATTTACTTTTACTAAGGTAAATCTCGTAATATACACGCGGTCGTATTTTTATTATTTACTACAGGTTAATATTCGATAATTTACGGATTATCTAATGTTTTAATTTCCGGCGTATATTCTTAATACAAATTTATGCAACAGGTTTCTTGTGTACTTTCTGCGATTAAAGACACTGTGTGTTTTTATTGTGTTTGTCTGTAGGTGGTGTATGTATGTGTAGTAAGCGGGGGCCTTAACTCCAACAGTAGGCTGTAGGCAGCTGCCTGTCTAACCTGTTTGGCTAAGAAAAGGTCGTATGTCTTTACAGCCCTGTATCAAACCTTCACCCTCAGGTGTTTGCGAGTGACGTCGGGATCTGTCCTGCGTTACACTCTTTGTTAGTGTAATGAGTCGGCGACGCGGGGTTTCCCCTTCGTTACGCCGTTTCTGTATGTGGTTGTGTAATGTTAACGTTATAACTCCTGGAGACTAAGCCCGTCGTTATTTACGTTCTGTAGTGATTTGTTGTAAATTGTTAGATTATATAACTCTACAACTTACGTGTCTTTTAATGGCAGTTCGGTAACAAACTTTAGGTCGCCCGGCACAAGGTGATGCGCGCTATCACACGATCGCGATGGACTCCGTGGCGGCGATTAACAGGTCGGTGATTACAAGAAGCAATCGGTACTGGCGGCTACTGGATATCAGGACCGGCGTGGTGGTCTCTGTCACGATCGAGCAGGTATTTCACGTACGGAATGAACGAAGCGAAGTGCATTCAATATCTTCTCTATCTTCTGGTCTGGCTGGTCTCGGGCTCGTCTTCTTCTGGTCTGGACTATTCTGCAGCGCGTCGCGGGTTTATAAAGGTGCATCTGTGGGCTTCGTGGCTACCGTGCGGGGGATACCGTTATTGGATTGGTTTAAATTACTCTGACGTGCAAAAACTTACTGGTTTTTAGAAATACACGTCAGCGGTGATTAATGAATTATTTGTGGTGTAATATCGCGCAATCTTTTGTAATTTGAAATATAGGGTGGTCCGCGAATAATTTATTCTAAAAAACATACGTAAAGGACGCTGGATCTTTACACATGACCTTGGGTCTGAATTTAATTTTTAAGTTTATACAATGAAGCGTAATCTTTCCATTTATAAAATCCGCGGAATGCATTACCTTCACAGTTACTCTTCCAGAATTTGCTGCTTGAACACAGTTTACAAAATCATTAAAATCATACACCAGCATGCTTCATTGACAATTCGACCTAAAATGATAGAATAACTGTATACTGATTTAAGAGGTACAATATTAAGGTTAATTTACCAGATGATGAAAGCTATCGCAGGACATGAAGGTATGTCCAGGTTCAAAATAGTTAACCACAACTTCTTCAGCAGATATTTCATTAGAATTCATCAGGTAGACTAGGAATGAATAGAATGCCCAGCTGTGGTTTTGAGCTGAACAATTATCGACCCAAAGACTAATTTTTGAGGCATCACGATGTACTAAAAAAAAGTGATAAAAGACACTGATTATGTCCTCTTTCTTCCGGCCAGTGACTGCTTCGTGCCACACTACCGCTAAAGGTTGTATATTCTTATTATTCGTTCCAACTGGTGCAAACGTCTCATTAAAAGCGTCCATTCTTGGAAGCATTATGACTTTTTCCAAGTCTGCAGAAAGCACAATATCTTTTTTATCTCGAGTTTCACAGTCTCGATCGTCTCTGTACTTATTCCTAGCTTCATTTGCTCTATTAATATGTTTTTGCCGCTCCATGCAATCATGACAGTCAGAACACAAGTTATCTTTGCTGTGTGTAAGATTGTGTTTATTGAAAAATTCACAAGATTCACACTCCCCTTGCCCTAATTTAGTGAAAGAAATACTCTTTTCTGCTACAACGCTTCTGTATAAAACGTATGAGCACTTAAAGCTTAGATGTTTTTCTATGAAGTCCTTATGCATCGACACAATTGTTATATCGCTTGGCAAATAGCGTTTGTTAGGAGCATGTTCTCTCCTGTAGTGAGAAATACAGGAATGAAAACTCTCAATGTGGATAAATATTTCTGTCCTACCAAATTTGAGTTTTGTGTGTCTGCCCCTGCCATCAGGCTTTGGAGAATCATTATCATTACTTTGTATAAGTACACTGTGTATCACTGTATTATTGTTCTTAGAAAAACCTAAGGTGGTTAGAAAAAAGGTTTTACAAACTTTGACTCTTGAAGCATCTTTTTTAAAATAATATTTAAATGTATTCTTTCTTGTAGAATCTTCACTCCCTCTTCGACGTTTAATATGTGTTGTTACTATGTTATTTTGTACAAACGCCCTTCTGGCTATATAATTTAAATTCCAAAAACTTTTGTTAATTGCAATCTGCTCTTCTTCATTAAACATTTGGGTACACGTTCTTTTGCAATTTTCGGTACAAGGTGGCTGCATGCGATGGAAGAATATTTGCTGCTCTATTTTATATTTCTTTCGGATACTTAACCACATCTTATACTTCTGCCGCTTACGTTTAGTCCTTTTTTTAGTTAATTCGGTTACGTTTTCTTTATTGGCATCAATAATATCGCTTTGTTTCAGCCTATATTATATCCCTTCTGGTTGCTGTAACCCAGCGCGGTTTTAGTTTGTCTCGGCTTTGCTCAGTTGTGTTTATAATTTATTATAAACGGGGTGTGGTTCGTACTATTTGGTAGGCTTAACACTGTCCCCTTAAATAATTATGCTTAAGCGGTTTAAAATGTATATTTTTTCATAATTTAATAGAAAAGAAATGATATTAATAACAACTAAAAATGTATTCTCTTTTTGGTCCTGACGGCTCCTCACACTCGTTCTCCTGGGGGGGGGGGCTGCTTACTGGGTGCGTAGTCGTTCCTGTGAACAGAGATATTATCTTAATCTACTCCCTACCTAGTATGTAATATTTATATTACGGTCCTGTATTTACAGAAGCTGGTGTGGTAGTCCCAATACAGTTTTGGTCGAAAGCGCCAGCGCAACGAACTCGAATCGTTTCGGGGACGGAGAAAATCATTACCGTTCTCTACTTATGTGCATGGCATATTTATTATTCTTCAGTAACTCGGGAGCGCTGAAGCTGGTATGTCGTACTCCAATGAAACAGTACACGCGCGAGATTCGCGTATGCAAATGCGAGATCATAACGGCGTAACTAAATTTAATTATATACAAATTATAAAGGAAACGAAATACTTGCTATACTCAAATGAATTTACTTTTAAATGTACCCGTTTTACTAAAGTAACTAGCAAGATACACCAGGTCGTAATTATAGTATTTACTGCAAGTGAACATTAGATAATTTCCGGCGGTATTCTTAATTTATTTAAGAACGGTCTTGCACTAGGTATCTCGCGATGGTTATTCGGAATACAATTTTATCCAACAGGTTTCTCTTGCGATTAAAGACACCGTGTGTGGTTAGTGTGTTTGTCTGTATGTATTGTATGTAGGTGTATTAAGCGGGGTCTTAGTGATAATCAGGAGACGGAAGGCAATAGCCTGTCTAACCTGGTGAACTAAGAAAAAAGGTCGTAGGCCTTTACAGCCCTGCATCAAACCTTCACCCTCAAGTGTTTGCGAGCGACGTCGGGATCTACCCTGCGTGGCACACTTTCTGTATGTGTACAGTGTCAGGCGACGTGGTGGTTACCCCTTCGTTACGCTCTGTATGTATGTGTTTGTGTAATGATAACGTGACAACTCCTGGAGACTAAGCCCGTCGTTATTTACGTTCTGTAGTGTTTGTAAATTGTTAAATATTATAACTCTACAACTTACGTGTCTATTAATTGCAGTTCGGGATTAAACTTTAGGTAGCCCGGCGCGAGGTGGTGCGCGTTATCACACGATCGCAATGAACTCCTCTGCAGCGATTAGCAGGTCGGTGTTTACACGAAGCAATCGTTACGGGCGGCTACTGGATATCTGGAACGGCGTGGCGGTCTCGGTCACGATCGGGCAGGTGGTGATAGATGATGAACGGAGAGCGAACTTCTTCGAGATGATCCCCGGAGAGATCCCTGAGAGCAGCGCGTCGTGGGTTTATAAAGGTACATCGGTGGGCGGATTCGCGGCTACCGTGCGGGGGATGCCGTTATGGGATTGGTTGAAATTGTTCTAACGTGCAAAACCTTACTGGTTTTTAGAAATACACGTCAGCGGTGATTAATGGATTATTTGTGGTGTAATATCGCGTAAACTTTTGAAATTTGAGATGTAGGGTGGTCAGCGAATAATTTATTCCAAAAAACATACGTAAAGGATGCTGGATCTTTACAAGCCTCTATTATAATATTGTCTGCTCTAACTACTTCACTTGCAATATCTAATGGATTGAGTTGGAAATCGGATTCTTCTGGATTTTTAATTATCGTTAATCGGTTAATAAAGCCCTCATTTCTCAATGTATTATCGTCATTTATTCGGGCTGCATCGGCTTCCAGACTTTATTAAATTCTAACAGAATACTACCTTCGTTATATACCATCCAATTGCGGCAACTCCACCTCTACATCAACGTCGGACGTTAGCTCTTGTTCGGGGATTCATTGTAATAATCCTAAAATAACAAATAATACAATATTCTGACAGTTATGAAATTCAAAGTTTTACTTGTATAATTAAAAAATATTCCATAAATAAAGGGTGTCTCAACAAGAGCGCCGGATTTAATTTTAAAGAAAAACACATTTATTTTTTTAATTAAGCAAACATTTTTATTTCAACGTAACAAAAAATAGTTCTGATCAAACGTGAAATACATTAGACAAATGGCCACCACGAAACCTCTGGCACAGGGTTATTCTTTTGTTGAAATTTTGAATAACGTTTTCGCATAAACGTGGCTGTATTTTACCAATAACGCGCCGTATTTCCTCTTTAAGATGTTCAACTGTTTCAGGCTTATTCGCATACACCTTTTCCTTCACATAGCCCCAAGAAAAAAGTCCATCGGCGTTAAATCGCACGATCTTGGTGGCCAATGTTGATCGCCAATTCGAGAAATGACTCTGCCTGGAAACTTGGTCTGCAGTAACACCATTGTTTCACGTGCAGTGTGGTAGGTCGCACCGTCTTGTTGGAAAAACATGTCCTCCACATCAATTACATCCAATTCGGGTCACAAAAACTCCGTTAACATTTCGCAAACCATTAACAGTTAGCGCATTTCCAACCGCATTTTAAAGAAATACGGCTCAATCACTCCGCCAGCCCAAAATGCGCACCAAACAGTTACTCGCGGTGGATGCATTGGTTTTTCGAGTATCACACGAGGATTTTCAGCACCCCTAATCCGACAGTTTTGCTTATTTACGTATCCGTCGAGTTAAAAATGTGCCTCATCTGAAAAAATGATTTTCTTCGAAAAATCCGCATTAATTTGATGATGTTCCAACACCCAATCAGCAAACCCACGGTGCTGCTCATAGTCCCTTTTTTGCACCAATTGAATCTTGTACGCGTGCAAATGCAGATCTTTTACCAAAATTCGTTGCATAGCGCTTCTGGAAATGCTTAATCCTTGACTACGATGCCGAATGGAAGTTCCTGGATTCTCGGCCACAGATTCCCTTACTGTGGCTATATTTTCGAGTGACCGACAAGGATGACGACGAACAATGGTTTTCTGATCCATCAGCGTAAATTTGGTCTCAAATTTTTTAATTAAACGACTCACTGTCGATTCATGAGGCGCATTATTGTGACCGAAAACTTGACGTAATGGCGAACTGTTTTCGCAAAACTTTCACCATTTTTGTAATGTGTTTATTACAATAATTGAACGTTGTTCGTTTGAATACTTCTCCATATTCTTAAATCGCGTGGTCTGTACGTGACAACTGTCAAAAAAAATCACCGTACAACTCGTATTAACAAAATGGCGGCAAATTTAAATCCGGCGTTCTTGTTGGGACACCTTCTATAACAAATGCACAATTATTAGTTATTCACAGTGAGTTCGTCACTAACGTGTTCATTGAAAACAACAAACTCACTTGACATAACCCTAAATTGCACAATTACCCAGCGCCAACATTGATTTAAATAATGAGCTAAAAGGCCGTATATCCAATGTAATGTGTGCATAAGGTTTTTTTGTTTCTTATTTATTAATTACAGTGTTCTAGTTTACGAAAATTTTGACGCGATAAAGATTTAAGTAATAAGCTAAAAAAACCCTATATCGCATGGAATATGTACAGGCTGTCCCAAATTCGAGGGCAAGCATGGGGATCTCGCTTATTATAAGAGATAGGATATAGGTTTAAATTCGGCACTTTTGCTAAATTCGATGCCGAGTAATAATCTGAAAAGAAATTTGAGCTAACTCGAATGGATTTGGTTTTATGCTCAAAAAACTAAAAATTTCGATTTTCGTTTTTCGCGTTTGGCCACCTTATTATTAGGAATTTTCAAAATTCGATTAAACATTATTAAGGCACCTTTTTACGCACAATACTAATACGGTATTAAAAATATTATGTGACGTTTCGTTTATTCTGAACCATCATCAGGTTTATTTTTTCTTATCGGGGTTAAGATATATTTTTATGTCGTTGGATGGAGAATGTTGTGCTGATTTTAGCAATATATAACACTTTATGGTTTGATCGGCTGCGAACTAAAATAATGAGAAAAAAAAAAGAACAAGATTCCGCCTTCTTGAATCCAGCAAGGATTCAGTAGTTCTACTTATTTAATTTGTTAAACTCGTTAGAACATCCAAAAAAATATAAAAACAGTTAAAAAATTTAAAAAAACATTAACAAACAACTCAAACAAGTATGTCTATGTAACACGGTCATAATAGCGACAACGCAAATTTATCGATAGGTAACAACAAAATAATTACACAGACAAACAAACAAAAATTATTATAATAAATGTTCGAACAAGTTTCCTCCTTCTTGAATACAGTAACGAATTCTTCTTCTACAATTGTTTACGCTTCTTTGAATGGTTCGCCTGGGAATTTGACGAAGTTCATTAACAACCCTATTCTGGAGTTCTTCTATATTTTGCGGTGGCGTCTTATAAATCATATTTTTTAAATAGCCCCAGAGGAAGTAATCTAAAGGGGTTAAATCTGGACTTCTTGCTGGCCACCTAAGTGGTCCCCTATTTCCCATCCATTTATCAGGAAATTCGCCGTTAAGATATTCACTTATTATCGCAGCATTATGAGGAGGAGCTCCGTCCATTTGCCACCAGAGAGTCCATCTTTCGTTTAGCGGAACATCATCCAAAAGGTCTGATATTTCGTTTGTTAGAAATGCGAGGTAGCGTTGAGACGTTAGGATACCTTCGTAAATAATTGGTCCAAGGAGCCTATCCTTCCAGATTCCAACCCACACATTAAAGGACCGGTGGCATTGTCCTCGCATTTGCCTGTTAATTCGTGGATTTTCAACGGACCAGTAGTGCTCGTTATTACGATTAAACATTCCATTAGTGGAAAAATTGCACTCATCCGTCCAAATTATTTTATTGAGAAAGTTGCGATTTTCCAGCATTTTGGTATTAAGTTGGTTACAAAAATCCAACCGTCTCATATCGTCCCCAGGCCGAAGAGTTTGACTAACGTAATTTAAATGGTTTATAACGGTGTTGCTTTAACACTCACCAAACTGTCGTTTTTGGCACTTCAATAGTTTGCTCTATTTCTCTGGTAGATGTTGAAGGATTTTCTTGAAGCTAAGATGGATAACATAAAGTCATAACTCTCCAAAAAAAAATGTCTGCTGAAATTAGCAGTGAAGTGAGTGGAAATTCTTATAATTAGTATAATACTAACAAATAGTACCTGATGTAATATTTCTTCTTCGTCATCTCTGTCTAGTCTGCTACCATATGCATTTCGAGGTTTCTGAAAACATCCAAATTCTCGCAAATTTTGGTCTAATTTTAAAAAATATCTCTGGTTTGGTTGCTGCCTCTCCGGATATTCCTCTAAATATCTTTGTTCTGCTCTGACACTATTTCTATTGCAGCTATAAAATATCCTTATCATGTCTCGTTTTTCTGAATT
>JARFJB010002210.1:1290000-1292500 GCA_036346205.1 Vesta saturnalis | reverse complement strand
TTCACTTTCACTTTCTGATTAGCAACGAAGCGTTACACGTTGATGGTATATAGTCGATCGCTGATGATGATAGCGTAGTTATCGAAACGCGTTCGGTGTTTAATTTTGTGTGGTACGTGGGTGTATTCTGTTTGTTATCATATCCCATGTTTGATTTTTCACATAAAAAACAGAAAACAGATAAGAAAAATTTATTGGCTTAAATTACAATATAAGATGTATACATTCATGATATTTAACAATATTTAACGATATGTTGTTATAAGTTTTGTTCTGAACGAATAAGTTCAAGGTAAATATGTAATTAAAAATTATTATTAATTTTATTAAATACATAAAATACATCGATTGTTAGTGGAACTCTAGCAAAGTACAGGTAGTAGTTCAAATCCTACTGAGGAAACTTTTATTTATGTATCTAATAAAATTAATAATAATTATTTTAACGTGTATTATGACCCCAAAGAAAAGCTACGTAATCTAACACAGTATCCTGTTTGACTTTCCACCAGTTACTAAAACATAAAATATAATAATTTTTGCGCTTAAATTAAATCTTATGTATACTTAATATAATTAATAACATTTAACTTTTTCTATCAAACCTCCTTCCATGAAAAAGTGTCATTACAATGTATTTCCATGTTTGACTTCTACTGGTTTTTACTTAAATTCTCTAATAAGTATACATTAATGATAAGTTACAATTCTACATCGAACCGCACCTCCATAGTGAAAAATGTTACCAATAAACCATTACGTTTAATATGCATACATTAACGACACTTAATAACACAACGATATCTACCACTCCTCCATAAATAAACGACATTAACGCAATACCATACTATGTTTGACTTATTTGACTTCTCTAAAATATAATGTCTGTGCGTGTCTGCGTGTATGTGCGTGTCTGTGCATGTATATGCGTGTCTGTGCGTGTGTGTGCGTCTATGTCTGCGTGTCTGTGCGCGTGTATGTGCGTGTCTATGCGTGTCTGTACGTATCTGTGCGTGTCTATGCGTGTGTGCATGCGCTTGCGTGCGTGTGTGTGCGCGTGTCTGTGCGTATCTGTGCGTGTCTGTACGTGTCTGTACGTATCTGTGCGTGTCTGTACGTGTGTGTGTGTGTGTGTGTGTGTGTGTGTGTGTGTGTGTGTGTGTGTGTGTGTGTGTGTGTGTGTGTGTGTGTGTGTGTGTGTGCGTGTGTGTGTGCGTCGTGTCTCTTCGTGTCTACGCGTGTCTGTACGTATCTGTACGTGTCTGTCGTATCTGTGCGTATCTGTGCGTGTGTACGTGTCTGTGCGTGTCGTGCGTGTCTATATACGAATCTGTGCGTGTCTGTGTGTGTCTGTGCGTCTGTTCGTGTGTGTGTGTGTGTGTGTGTGTGTGTGTGTGTGTGTGCGTGCGTGTGTGTTATTATTATTTAGTAATATTTACATACTATTGATCGTTACATTACAAATATATATTATTTGTTTCATGTAAATGTTCAAAATTCTAGCTGACCTTGTTTTACAACGCATGTCGTTCGCACACCGTTCTAAACCCGTTCTATTTTGTTTCTGAAACAGGCGTACGCCTTTGCTATTTTGTTTCTCAACGTTTTAAAAAACTTCTTATGCGTACTTTGCATTCTTTCGTGGCAATTTATCAGTGTTCTGTAATATTCTTAACCAGCGTTACTAGCAAGTTTGCCAAGTCAACTTTTAATGTGGCCAGGTAATCCACAGTACAAGTTTTGATGCACACTCTTTACTTGTTAGTTGTACTATCGTGTTGTGAATTCCACAACTGTTTAGTTTTTGACATTTAAAATTATACCACGATGTATCGATTTTTGTGCGTAAGGACAAATACTTGTGTCAAAACCAGACTTCTAAAAAAAACTAAATCCGCTAATATATCTTTAGCTAATCGCCATGCTATTTCGCTGTCTATGCTATAATCTAGTTTGTGAAACGAAATGATTGACTTGTCATTGTCGTCCTTCTCTATTATCTGTTCTCCCATACCATTCAACTGTCAGTTTTCTCGAATTTCTGTAGGGTTTTATTACGACCTGTTGTTGTTTTATGTTTATAAAATTTAAATACGTGCTTAAATACTTACTTTTTTGTCTCATCTTCTTTATATACTTCTTCAAAGAAATCTTTTATTCTCTGGTAATGTTTTATAATTTTCGCGTACGTTGGTGGTTTGTTGTTTAACTTTGCAAGTAACTCTTCGTCTAACAACCATTTATTGTCATAAAATCGTTATGTTGTATCCATTCTCAGACAAAGCATTCACAAACAGTGGCTTTAGTCCTTTGAATTAAGATCTGTTGGAATACAAGATGTTAGAGATCTCTGGGAACCTGTCGATATTAATGTTTATAGGTTCGTCGCAGTTTTAACTGTATGAATGGCGATATTGTGATCGTTTCACATTTGTCTTTAGCTATGAAGAGCCATTGCCATGAGGTTCCAGTTATTTGGCTCAGTAATGATCGTTTTCAT
>JARFJB010002210.1:1272500-1285000 GCA_036346205.1 Vesta saturnalis | reverse complement strand
TAAAGAATAACTGGATCATTAATAAATTAAATATTATTAAACTGCCTTGAGGATGACAAATCAGTACACCTCTAACAGTCGAAGGCAGACAGTGCCATAATCAAAGAATAAATTTAACAAAATGTTATGAAGCAAGTATAAAGTTGTGAAAAACTTTAATTTGAAATTGATAAAGGCATTCACAAATAGAAACTTGACATCAATTAAAATAATCCAGTCAAACCTAATAAAGAAATACCTTTGCTAAAAATTGTAAGTGTTATTTTACAGTGAAAACACAATGTAGTACGTTTAATATAATTTTTAATTTTAATTTCAACTACTTACGTTAAATTATAGTGCTGTGGTAATTTAACATATAATTGTTAAAGTTTACTTCAAGGTCTAGAAAAAAACCTAGATGTACTGTAAATAAAATTAGAATTAAGACGTATCATTTTGCCTTTTTATATTAATTAGAAGATACCAAAAATAAACGGAAATTTTCTTCTTGCCTATTGAAGTTATTAGGATGTTTATATATTTAATAGATCACGTTGTAAACGAACATGCTGTCTTGACAGTATTGCCATATTATCATATTGAATGTCATGATTTAAATAATTTAAAACATGCTCAGCTACCAAGATTTCTCTGGTTGACTTAATCGATAAAATCTCAGTTTGTACCAAAGCAACGTTTTACGGTTTCAAATATATTTTCCACATGAAAAGATAACACAAATATTCTTTAATTTTTCTTGTAGTAACATAATAATTATTTAACGTATGTAGTTGAAATTAGATTAAAATTATGTTAAACGTAATCGTATTTCTCTATAAAAAATTGCATTTATTAACAAAGCTACTTCTTTGTTAGATTTGACTCGGTTATTTTAATTTCTATCTGTGAATGCTTTTATCAATTTCAAATTAAAGTTTTTCTAACGTTGCCCTTACATTTGATTAAATGATTGTACTCTGACGCAGATAACTGTAATGTTATCGAAACGTTTAATTTGTATATAAATAAAATGTACATAAATAAAAGAAACCAAAAACCAAGTATTTTAAATATGAATTATACTTAATTACTTAATTACTCAATTATATAATTATTTATTTGACGTATCCGCGTTATAGGTCAATTTTATTTTGCGCCACTTCGTAGCGTACGAAGAATTTTATACTGATTGTGCATATAAGTAATTTTTAATGTAACTGTATATTCGTTATTTATTTAACGGTTCACATAAAATTTTTGTGTACGGACTCAAAATGTTTTGACGGCCTAGTTGTCGGCAATAGACCTCACAATTTTCCTTTCAGCCCAGCCGTCAAAGTGATATTTTGCGTCCTTGGCATACAAATAACTAATGTTTCATTTCAAAATTGATTATTTGCAATTTTATCCTGTACGATACGTATTATTTTATCCTGACGGACTGATTTCTATTAAATAAGTTCTGAGCATCGTACCTATTTTGTTAGTTCTAAATTGAATATTAAAAGAACTTACCGTGCATCTTCTTCACTATCACCTTCCTCTATTACACTTTGCCTACTCTCTTCATGAATTTGCATTGTAATTGCCGGTCCCGAATTCAGTTTAATTTCTGTTTCTAGTATCACCTTATCTTCTAATTTCAGCTCTCTTCTAATCAAACCGGAATCGAAACTCTTCCATAACGTTTTCGTTAAAATCACTCCAATAGTTTCTCACGTGATAAGGAGTTCTATACCTCTTTTTACTATTTCTTCCATCGATGTTATAAACATCACTAAGTTGCTCTCCTTTCTCAAATTATGAATGGATTCGTTAAATTGTTCTTCTCCTATTAACTCCTTAATCCTAACAAGCGTTTTTGATCTCCTGATAAGTAATTTGTACCATTTTCGTAAATAAACTGCAATTATATACTTACTATCTTGTGAAACTCTTTTGATAAGAAATGGTAACAATTATTATTCCATTACTACATTAGATCTAGTTTTATTTTCACTCGCTTTTCAACGCCACTCTGCACAATGTCTTGTATATGGTCCGAATTATTACTACAATTTAAATAAACTTTTAAACAGTCAATTGTTTCTAACAGCTGGTCCTATATGTCCTAAGTTTGTTACTAAATCAGGTATAATTTGTGCCATTTTTGTATCTAAGTGCTATTATCTATCACATTTATAACTTCTGAAACCCTTAAAGCGTGTTGTCACTTCCCTTTCTGGATTTTGCAAACGTTCGTGGATGACTTAAAGAATACATTGAGGTCTAATCCTTCTACAAATGTTAAAGTAAATATTAAATAGGAGAGTTTAAAAAATTTACCTGGAAGAGATTTTGTGCATACTACAAATTCCCATAATGGAGTAAGTGAAAATCGGCTATCATGTATGAAGCCGAAGTAATTGACATGTTGGAATGTTGATTGAAAAGTGCCAGTTTTAAAGGAGTTGATAATAACTGTTCTGAATATTTCATCATTTGTAAAAATAAAAAAAATTTAAAAGAAACACGCTAACAGTTTTCCACGGAAGCACATTAGACTTACGAATGTAAATATTGCACTGGTAGTAAGTGCTGAATATTCCTCGCTAATGTTCTTTAGCATTGATTACTATAATCAATAGACTTTTTACTCGTTACTTTTAAAAGTTTTGTTTAATAATGAGAAATGAGGTATCATTATTAGTTATCATAATTTTGTAACGTGTTTCTAGAAAATTTTGCTGCAATATTTGTTCAGAAAGGTAGATGACCTGGTATTATGCATGCATGTCATTTAACTACTGAATAATTTAAACATTGAAAGTCAATTTAACAAATAAGTCGTACATGCTCATTAATATTTTAGAATCTGTACATTAACTATCACTATTCTTGGTTCGTTAGTTTTAATTTGAAGTCATTATGAAGTTACTCTACCCAACATTCATTTCGGATGTTTGTTTAAACGTGGAAAATTTTGCATTTTTTCTTCACCTTCATTCAATTTATCTGTTAATTTTTGTTTGTTATTTCCAAAATGTTAAATAAGACCCTGAATACCAGAATATCGTTCTCATAATATTTCATAATACCTATTTATCTATATTACTTCTGTTTATTACCTGCTGAATGTTTATTTTCGTCTATTTATATTTGTTTTAACATGATTACATTTTATGTTTTACAGTTATGCTTTATTTTGTACCAATCAAGTTAGTATATATTATGACATACTAATTAAAGCTACGTTATCTATTAATTATTTTCAAACGTATTTAATTTAATATGAACAGAATATTCATTAAAGCAATTTTTGATGGGACGTTCAGTTCTCTGAACAAAGAGTGATAAACCATAAACATAACAATTAAAATGCAGTGTCCTAATTTCCATATCCTTAAAGTGTAATTCAAAGTTACTCTCAATAATTAAAACTATAAACTCTTTAAGGCCGTTATATTGAACTTATTCGCGATGTAAATTAAAAAAATTATATAGTACAGGGTGGCCAACTAAGAATGCGAGGTACTGTATCTGAAACTATCCATCGTAGAGGCTTGCGCAAAAAAAAGTTATTACTAAAAATATGCAAAAACCTGGAAAATATTTTCAAGTTTCTGAAATGGCCGCTGCATAACTGCAATCTTGAATGCAAAAAGTGATGCTTCTGAATTCTGCTATATTAACCTAATAAAAATAACTGATCTTTAAAGTCGAGGATAATCTGAACTTTTTTGTTTGGCACTTTTGACGTATGTATAAAAATAAAGTGGTGTATTCAAAGGTTTCTTAAATAACCCCTGTATTCGAAACAGCTAAGCCGATTTTAACAAACTTGAGCGCGTTGAAATGAGCTATTCTTGATTCAGAACTATAATTTGCATTATATGATTACAATCACGGAAGGGCTGCTAATCCAGTTAATATTAAATTTTCAGGAATAGTTCCATTCAGAAACGTTTTTAATCATGAAGTTTTGTTGTCATTTTGTTACCGATCGATCTGCTCGATTCCTTCAAAGATACTGATTCATCACTGAATTGCAATTCTCAGACAAGTGACATTCATGTTACTGTAGATTACAACAAACCATTAACATCATTGCAGTTCATTCTTGTAACATGTCAGTAAATATTCCCTATCTGAAAAATAGCCCAAAAGGGAGAAAACGAGGAAAACCCATAACCGTAATAGACTCCCCAGAGAAACACGAAATTGAAGAAAAGCCTAAGCGTTGGCTCACCCAAATAGCAAAAATCTCAAAAAAGTGTATCCATTGACAGTGATAAAGAGGAAGCTAAATACTAGGATAATGTTCTATCTGAGAGTGAAGAAGAGGTCCCGGATGTGAAGATATTACATGATACTCACTAGAACATCAGCCCGTAAAAGGTAATTTGCACCCAACGTGGGGCCCGACAACACAATAATTTGTAACTACATCTTGTTTTTATATTACATTTTATTGGATGTAAACTTTAACCCTCTTAATTGATTTAAACGTCAACGCAACTAAAAGGATGCAATCATTTGCCCCTTTTTAAAAGTACTTAGATTCGGTAAATGACAACTCATCATTTCACATGAAAACTTAACGGTAAAAAAACAAGAAACTGCCAATTCAGAGAATGCAGGAGACATAAATGTTTACCGAGTTCAACTAAGTTTTTAACAATATTTATAAATGCTATACAAACAGGCGATTATTAAAGTTTATTGAAAGTCACTGTGTCGGTAAATTAACAAAAAAGAGATGATTATGAAGTGACATTTTGAAGCGCCATGTTGTACCTTAGCAGTTCTCTATGACTGATGAGCTGAACGTCTTTGTTCTACGGAAGGATATATTATGCAAATTGCCGTGTCCTTTGGTGGATAACCTTGAACGATTCAAAGATATGTTGTATTTACAGGGACTTTACAGAACTTTTTTCTTTGTCACGTGTTATACATCAAATAAAATTTTAGCATTCAATACTCCTTATTGCTAGTTTAAATTCACCGCCTACTTCTGTACATTATCTCCCTTTGGTTTGACCATGGTCGCCCTCCGAATAAGAGATATTGGACGTTTGCAGTAGTTAGGGAAAGAAAAAACGCTAACCTTAAAATTGATCTATTATTATAAATTTTAGTATTTTATATACAGGGTGTCCGGTGAGGAACTGTACAAACTGAAATGGTATTTTCCTTGGGTCAATTTAAGTTAAAAAGTCCCATAAACATAGGTCTGATTCGCAATAGTTACCCAGATACAAGCGTTTAAAGTTTATAAATGATCACATATTTTTCAAAAGTAATTATTATTAGTCAACTGGAAAAACAAAACCGAAACAATTTGTCATTTATTCGTTTGTGTTCTAATAATGACAAAGTGGATTGTAGTAAATTAAGTGTAATTTAAATTTAAAATGCCTTTTCAATTTTCTAACGAAGAGTATGCTGACATCATTTACATTTATGGATTCTGTGATGGAAATGCGAGAGCTGCCGTTAGGAATATGAACGAAGATTTCCCAACAGGAAGATTCCAAATCACCATTTTCTTCTATGTTTCAACACGTTCGAACTCATGGTTCATTTCCATCAGTTTCAATAAGATCTGATCGTCCTGTGGAGTTAAATGTGAATGAGCAAGAAAACATATTGGAGAAAAATAAGCTTTCATCTCAAATTTTACTGTCGATACAATCCCCTTTGGTTAAAGGGTTAACAACATTTGAAGGCAACACGTGTTAATTTTTAAAGCTGTCTTCAAAAGCTCAAAGTGATCATGTCAACACTACTGCAGAATTTGCTTGACCTGCAGCTTTGCTTACAGTCATGGCAATGTCACAAATCCAAGCCAGCAGTAATTGCTGTGGTAGTCTACAGGTTATCAATGGTGGTATCTTTCTCAACTGCAATCTGCTTGATTAGAGCTCCTATTAACGGTTTAAGTGTCACATTCAACCTTAAAAATTAATGCCTTAAACGATACTTCGTCATTAGCAGCAATTTAAAAGAATAAAACGGATATTGGCAGCCATTGAAGGAAGAATCAGAACGTCGGGTTATACAGTGCTTTTGGTTGGAACGTTAAACAACATGTAAATGTAACATATCTTAATTTTAGAACAATGTACATCACAAAAGTACAGTGGTGATTTCAACATCTTGCAGTATGTTGGCTTTGCTTACACTCGCATTGCGTCGATTCAGACAAACTCTCGAACCAATGTGGTTGATCAGTGAAGATCATTACATGTTGCAACCCAATCTACTCGACTAAAGAACTCTTACAAGAGTTAAAGCTTTGATCCCAAACATGAGCACCAAACATGGCGCTTTGTGTACATTCAAGAGCATTTAAAGTGGAGGAATGTTCTTATGTTGAAAGATCTAAAAAGCTCAGAGTTTATTGTAAAAGTATGGCATTCAATCTTAAAAAATTATCTTTTCAGTTGCATATTACAAATAATAATTTAAGGATAGCGTGGTCTTCTTCAGCAATAGTCATCAACATTATTAGAAACTACCTTATTCTTCATAAGCCACCAAAGCAATAGAATATCTAAGGAATCAAAAAATCAGCGTCTACATATATTATTTATTTCGTATAATAAATTTTAAATCCTCAGATAGCAAATGATTTTCTGTTCCTAAATTTGTTTACTACCGTTAATGAAAACACTGAGATAATTAAATTGTACAATACATCCTTTCAACAGAACTTCAATGCAATAAACATATTTTAAAACTTAAATGCGCATTTTTTCTTGTTGGAAGAAAGTAGTATGATTAAGCATTATTACGTAGTTTTCCCACGTGAACGGTATCCTTGTATCATCTTGGTATTACATAATCCATAAAGTGAACGCAAAGATCTGACCTTGGTATTACGTAATAAAGTGCTCAGGTATAAGTGAAAGGTCAGGTCTCTGAAGCGAAAGGCACATACTGATATTAAGTAATAAAATAAGTGAAAGACGCTATGCACGTATGATTTTAAATACTTGTAAAAAGGCTCAAAACAGCTACACTTTACGTATGATTTTAAATGCTGAAGGTAATGGACTCCTTTGAGATGTTAAAACCGCCACGAAATAAGACAGGTTGAAAGTGGATCGAAAAGAATGGGATAAAAAAAGTCTTGTCCAACGTTTGTTCATATTAATAGAAGAGGCGAAATACTAGTCAACGAATCTATGATGGCAGACATTTGTCTAAGCAAGCTTAGCTACTTTGATCTTGCATATTCAGTACTCAGGTTTCCATCGGAGAAATACGTTGTGATAATCTGGATTAGAGTCTATGTATCGCGATAAGGATGCTTTTTAATTATTTTTTTCTATGTTCACTCAAAAAAAAAACGTATCATTTTAGTGTAAAAATTATCATTTTGCAATAGTTTATTACATGCTACACACGCGCATTAGGCTAATTTAGAAAGAGCAACCGCAAAACAGAAACGTCAGTGGCATGGATTGACAAGAGAACTAAAATCATTTCAACAGATGCTAAATATTTTAGGTTGTTACGTTTTGGTTCCATTTTCAAGTGATACTTTTCAATTAATTCAATTTCTGTAATTAGATCAATGCATACTTAATAAACCATCATAGTTAAATTTCAAGCATTCAAACTTTTTTCATTTAAAATTCTTACAAAAAAATTAGGTTTCGTTTCGATCGAGTGCGAAGTTTGTTTCTTGAGCATTTTATCGCTATATTTTAGTTTTTGCCGGAAATCGGATACGGATAACAAACTGTTTTTTTAACTAATTATAAGTTATTCTGGTTTGGCAGCAAAATAAATTGAGTATAAAAATGATATTGAATACGCCTTATCAGTTTTGTCAAATGTATGTTCAGTACGTGTATGAAGTTAGCCATAAAAGTTCAGCAATACAGTATGCACATTGGCGAGTGGTTAACGAGAAGATATCAATGGCTTTTCAACAATAAAATGTAGAAAAACTATATTTCGAACCTGGTATAAAGTTCTATTAACTAAACGTAACATATAACTGCCAGAGTATAATTTAAGCCAAAACATATTTTTATAGTTTAGTAATGCCGGTGAAGAGTGAAACACAAGAATAGGCTGTTGCATTAATACTTTTTTCACTATGGAGGGTGGTTCGACGTAGATGTTATTAATGTTATTATACATTATTAATGTACCCATACATATTAAAGAGTAAAAATCGAACCTGGCATAGTGAATAAACGTCACTAAAACATCATATCCTTAATTTGAAAATCAGGAACTGTGGCATCTGTAACAAACAAATACAGTATCACACAAAATTAAAAAACACCGAACGCGTTTCGATAGCTACGCTATCATCATGCAATCGACTAGAGCGGACTAAAGAAAATTTCAATATAAATTCGCTTTAAAGAACATTTTAGTTCACAAATACAAACATTGGGACAAGTCTGCCGTAGCCCTACATATGTTTGATAAAAATCATGTAGTAGATGAGGTATCATTAATCAACCAAACTATCCTGCTTATACATCTATCTAAAACCATTTCCAAAATTAATTTGAAAACAGTCACTACTTGAGATAATAGTTTGCAAACTCTTTTAGGCAATCCAAAAGATAAAGTGAATAAGCAGGATAGGTCGGAGTTTATAAGATTAATTGTAAAATTGTGAACAAATATATGTGGGGCAAACTAAACGACCTATCAAAATTCGCTTGAAAGAACATTTAGCTCATATAAAATACAAACGTTGGGACAAGTGTTTAGCCCTACATATGTTTGATAAAAATCATGTAGTAGATGAGTAGCATTAATCAAACATGTTAGTAGTAAGCACGAACTTGATTGTTATGAAAGTTTAGAGATCTTCAAAGACAAACAAATTGTAATGAATAATGATGATCAAGGAACTTTAGGCTGCTCAAAACTCATTAAACTTTCATAACTTTCACTTTCACTTTCTGATTAGCAACGAAGCGTTACACGTTGATGGTATATAGTCGATCGCTGATGATGATAGCGTAGTTATCGAAACGCGTTCGGTGTTTAATTTTGTGTGGTACGTGGGTGTATTCTGTTTGTTATCATATCCCATGTTTGATTTTTCACATAAAAAACAGAAAACAGATAAGAAAAATTTATTGGCTTAAATTACAATATAAGATGTATACATTCATGATATTTAACAATATTTAACGATATGTTGTTATAAGTTTTGTTCTGAACGAATAAGTTCAAGGTAAATATGTAATTAAAAATTATTATTAATTTTATTAAATACATAAAATACATCGATTGTTAGTGGAACTCTAGCAAAGTACAGGTAGTAGTTCAAATCCTACTGAGGAAACTTTTATTTATGTATCTAATAAAATTAATAATAATTATTTTAACGTGTATTATGACCCCAAAGAAAAGCTACGTAATCTAACACAGTATCCTGTTTGACTTTCCACCAGTTACTAAAACATAAAATATAATAATTTTTGCGCTTAAATTAAATCTTATGTATACTTAATATAATTAATAACATTTAACTTTTTCTATCAAACCTCCTTCCATGAAAAAGTGTCATTACAATGTATTTCCATGTTTGACTTCTACTGGTTTTTACTTAAATTCTCTAATAAGTATACATTAATGATAAGTTACAATTCTACATCGAACCGCACCTCCATAGTGAAAAATGTTACCAATAAACCATTACGTTTAATATGCATACATTAACGACACTTAATAACACAACGATATCTACCACTCCTCCATAAATAAACGACATTAACGCAATACCATACTATGTTTGACTTATTTGACTTCTCTAAAATATAATGTCTGTGCGTGTCTGCGTGTATGTGCGTGTCTGTGCATGTATATGCGTGTCTGTGCGTGTGTGTGCGTCTATGTCTGCGTGTCTGTGCGCGTGTATGTGCGTGTCTATGCGTGTCTGTACGTATCTGTGCGTGTCTATGCGTGTGTGCATGCGCTTGCGTGCGTGTGTGTGCGCGTGTCTGTGCGTATCTGTGCGTGTCTGTACGTGTCTGTACGTATCTGTGCGTGTCTGTACGTGTGTGTGTGTGTGTGTGTGTGTGTGTGTGTGTGTGTGTGTGTGTGTGTGTGTGTGTGTGTGTGTGTGTGTGTGTGTGTGTGTGCGTGTGTGTGTGCGTCGTGTCTCTTCGTGTCTACGCGTGTCTGTACGTATCTGTACGTGTCTGTCGTATCTGTGCGTATCTGTGCGTGTGTACGTGTCTGTGCGTGTCGTGCGTGTCTATATACGAATCTGTGCGTGTCTGTGTGTGTCTGTGCGTCTGTTCGTGTGTGTGTGTGTGTGTGTGTGTGTGTGTGTGTGTGTGCGTGCGTGTGTGTTATTATTATTTAGTAATATTTACATACTATTGATCGTTACATTACAAATATATATTATTTGTTTCATGTAAATGTTCAAAATTCTAGCTGACCTTGTTTTACAACGCATGTCGTTCGCACACCGTTCTAAACCCGTTCTATTTTGTTTCTGAAACAGGCGTACGCCTTTGCTATTTTGTTTCTCAACGTTTTAAAAAACTTCTTATGCGTACTTTGCATTCTTTCGTGGCAATTTATCAGTGTTCTGTAATATTCTTAACCAGCGTTACTAGCAAGTTTGCCAAGTCAACTTTTAATGTGGCCAGGTAATCCACAGTACAAGTTTTGATGCACACTCTTTACTTGTTAGTTGTACTATCGTGTTGTGAATTCCACAACTGTTTAGTTTTTGACATTTAAAATTATACCACGATGTATCGATTTTTGTGCGTAAGGACAAATACTTGTGTCAAAACCAGACTTCTAAAAAAAACTAAATCCGCTAATATATCTTTAGCTAATCGCCATGCTATTTCGCTGTCTATGCTATAATCTAGTTTGTGAAACGAAATGATTGACTTGTCATTGTCGTCCTTCTCTATTATCTGTTCTCCCATACCATTCAACTGTCAGTTTTCTCGAATTTCTGTAGGGTTTTATTACGACCTGTTGTTGTTTTATGTTTATAAAATTTAAATACGTGCTTAAATACTTACTTTTTTGTCTCATCTTCTTTATATACTTCTTCAAAGAAATCTTTTATTCTCTGGTAATGTTTTATAATTTTCGCGTACGTTGGTGGTTTGTTGTTTAACTTTGCAAGTAACTCTTCGTCTAACAACCATTTATTGTCATAAAATCGTTATGTTGTATCCATTCTCAGACAAAGCATTCACAAACAGTGGCTTTAGTCCTTTGAATTAAGATCTGTTGGAATACAAGATGTTAGAGATCTCTGGGAACCTGTCGATATTAATGTTTATAGGTTCGTCGCAGTTTTAACTGTATGAATGGCGATATTGTGATCGTTTCACATTTGTCTTTAGCTATGAAGAGCCATTGCCATGAGGTTCCAGTTATTTGGCTCAGTAATGATCGTTTTCATCTTCCATTTTGGTGTTTGGGTTGGTAATTTATGCGTTATAACCAAAATTAGTTAGATTTTAGATGGATAAGACCTAGTCCTTAACTTGACTGGCATGCACAAATCTTTTTCTCTGCACCAATGTTGTTTCCTGATTTCACAAACATCCGTTGTCTTTTAAATTACTCTCTTTTAATGGTGATCTGGAAAAATCGTTTTGACGCAATTTCCTGATTAATAATGATTTTTTGCTGTCATAGATAGTACGTAAGACTCTTCCATTTTGCGATTGAATCTTTAATTTTTCTTTTATGTTTACCATCGCTGATTCTGCATCAGCTTAATTCTATGAACTGAATCAATTTGTATAATAAGTTATATCGCCTTTTTGCTAATTCAAATTCGTTTACTACTTCGTGATAAATGATTAATCTTGTCGCAAAAACGTAATACAGAAGTTAGTAGTCAAACCGTTTATTGTGCACTTCTCCTGTTCAGCGAGAATAGGCATTCTTGAAATATTCTCGTGTAACCATTTTCTAACAAGTTTGCATATATTGGACAGTTTCTTTAATGTTTAAACAAACTAGAGTTCTTGTTATTTCCATACATGTTCTTTTATATTTATTTGCAAAAGTTTTACTATCGAGCTTATCCAAGTTGGAGTATGTATCACCTTGTGTGTGTGTGTGTGTGTGTCGTGTGTGTGCATGTATGTGTTTGTGTGTATGGCTGTGTGTGTGTGTGTGTGTGGCTGCGCGCGAGCGTGCATTTATGTGTGCGCACGTGTGTGCGTGTTGCATGCGTGCGTGTGTGTCCGTGTCCGTTTCCGTGCCATTTGTGTCCGTGTCATGTCGGTGTCGTATCCGTGACCTGTCCGCGTCCTGTCGTCCTACGTGCCTCTGCGTCTGCATCTGTGTTATGTCTGTCAGTGTCTGTGTGCGTGTGTGCCTATATTGTGAGTGTGTGTGTGTGTGTGTGTGTGTGTGTGTGTGTGTGTGTGTGTGTGTCTGTGTCTGTGTCTGTGTCTGTGTCTGTGTCTGTGTCTGTGTGTGTGTCTGTGTGTCTGTGTCTGTGTCTGTGTGTCTGTGTCTGTGTCTGTGTCGTGTCTGTGTGTCTGTGTGTCTCTGTG
>JARFJB010002210.1:1070000-1267500 GCA_036346205.1 Vesta saturnalis | reverse complement strand
TATAGGTCAATTTTATTTTGCGCCACTTCGTAGCGTACGAAGAATTTTATACTGATTGTGCATATAAGTAATTTTTAATGTAACTGTATATTCGTTATTTATTTAACGGTTCACATAAAATTTTTGTGTACGGACTCAAAATGTTTTGACGGCCTAGTTGTCGGCAATAGACCTCACAATTTTCCTTTCAGCCCAGCCGTCAAAGTGATATTTTGCGTCCTTGGCATACAAATAACTAATGTTTCATTTCAAAATTGATTATTTGCAATTTTATCCTGTACGATACGTATTATTTTATCCTGACGGACTGATTTCTATTAAATAAGTTCTGAGCATCGTACCTATTTTGTTAGTTCTAAATTGAATATTAAAAGAACTTACCGTGCATCTTCTTCACTATCACCTTCCTCTATTACACTTTGCCTACTCTCTTCATGAATTTGCATTGTAATTGCCGGTCCCGAATTCAGTTTAATTTCTGTTTCTAGTATCACCTTATCTTCTAATTTCAGCTCTCTTCTAATCAAACCGGAATCGAAACTCTTCCATAACGTTTTCGTTAAAATCACTCCAATAGTTTCTCACGTGATAAGGAGTTCTATACCTCTTTTTACTATTTCTTCCATCGATGTTATAAACATCACTAAGTTGCTCTCCTTTCTCAAATTATGAATGGATTCGTTAAATTGTTCTTCTCCTATTAACTCCTTAATCCTAACAAGCGTTTTTGATCTCCTGATAAGTAATTTGTACCATTTTCGTAAATAAACTGCAATTATATACTTACTATCTTGTGAAACTCTTTTGATAAGAAATGGTAACAATTATTATTCCATTACTACATTAGATCTAGTTTTATTTTCACTCGCTTTTCAACGCCACTCTGCACAATGTCTTGTATATGGTCCGAATTATTACTACAATTTAAATAAACTTTTAAACAGTCAATTGTTTCTAACAGCTGGTCCTATATGTCCTAAGTTTGTTACTAAATCAGGTATAATTTGTGCCATTTTTGTATCTAAGTGCTATTATCTATCACATTTATAACTTCTGAAACCCTTAAAGCGTGTTGTCACTTCCCTTTCTGGATTTTGCAAACGTTCGTGGATGACTTAAAGAATACATTGAGGTCTAATCCTTCTACAAATGTTAAAGTAAATATTAAATAGGAGAGTTTAAAAAATTTACCTGGAAGAGATTTTGTGCATACTACAAATTCCCATAATGGAGTAAGTGAAAATCGGCTATCATGTATGAAGCCGAAGTAATTGACATGTTGGAATGTTGATTGAAAAGTGCCAGTTTTAAAGGAGTTGATAATAACTGTTCTGAATATTTCATCATTTGTAAAAATAAAAAAAATTTAAAAGAAACACGCTAACAGTTTTCCACGGAAGCACATTAGACTTACGAATGTAAATATTGCACTGGTAGTAAGTGCTGAATATTCCTCGCTAATGTTCTTTAGCATTGATTACTATAATCAATAGACTTTTTACTCGTTACTTTTAAAAGTTTTGTTTAATAATGAGAAATGAGGTATCATTATTAGTTATCATAATTTTGTAACGTGTTTCTAGAAAATTTTGCTGCAATATTTGTTCAGAAAGGTAGATGACCTGGTATTATGCATGCATGTCATTTAACTACTGAATAATTTAAACATTGAAAGTCAATTTAACAAATAAGTCGTACATGCTCATTAATATTTTAGAATCTGTACATTAACTATCACTATTCTTGGTTCGTTAGTTTTAATTTGAAGTCATTATGAAGTTACTCTACCCAACATTCATTTCGGATGTTTGTTTAAACGTGGAAAATTTTGCATTTTTTCTTCACCTTCATTCAATTTATCTGTTAATTTTTGTTTGTTATTTCCAAAATGTTAAATAAGACCCTGAATACCAGAATATCGTTCTCATAATATTTCATAATACCTATTTATCTATATTACTTCTGTTTATTACCTGCTGAATGTTTATTTTCGTCTATTTATATTTGTTTTAACATGATTACATTTTATGTTTTACAGTTATGCTTTATTTTGTACCAATCAAGTTAGTATATATTATGACATACTAATTAAAGCTACGTTATCTATTAATTATTTTCAAACGTATTTAATTTAATATGAACAGAATATTCATTAAAGCAATTTTTGATGGGACGTTCAGTTCTCTGAACAAAGAGTGATAAACCATAAACATAACAATTAAAATGCAGTGTCCTAATTTCCATATCCTTAAAGTGTAATTCAAAGTTACTCTCAATAATTAAAACTATAAACTCTTTAAGGCCGTTATATTGAACTTATTCGCGATGTAAATTAAAAAAATTATATAGTACAGGGTGGCCAACTAAGAATGCGAGGTACTGTATCTGAAACTATCCATCGTAGAGGCTTGCGCAAAAAAAAGTTATTACTAAAAATATGCAAAAACCTGGAAAATATTTTCAAGTTTCTGAAATGGCCGCTGCATAACTGCAATCTTGAATGCAAAAAGTGATGCTTCTGAATTCTGCTATATTAACCTAATAAAAATAACTGATCTTTAAAGTCGAGGATAATCTGAACTTTTTTGTTTGGCACTTTTGACGTATGTATAAAAATAAAGTGGTGTATTCAAAGGTTTCTTAAATAACCCCTGTATTCGAAACAGCTAAGCCGATTTTAACAAACTTGAGCGCGTTGAAATGAGCTATTCTTGAACAAAAATAGGCCTTTCGTATAACTTTTAGCATTGCTTACTTGCCCGTAGTAATTTCAAAAGGGTGATTTTATTCTGGTGTATAAATTTACAAACATTTAAAATCACAATTTCTAGGTAACCTATTCAGAGCCAAAATTGAAGCTGCAGTTTTGTCTACCCATAAGAGGCCTCAGCAATGCACAGAGTGATGGTCAGCATATTGAGCATTTACGGAGCATTAAAACCTTCCTCCTTTAAATGCCTTTTAGGGCCACAACTTACATAATAGAAACAATTCCAGAAAATGCAGATAAAAAATTTAATTCGTATAGAGTTTTCTTGCCGATATTTTAGGTTAGGAAGAAGATATCGAGATGCGGTTTTTGCGAGCTTGTTTAGGCATCATTTGCTACTTGCTTCATAAAAAAAGTCATACCAATGCATTTAATTTTTTGCGAAAATTAACCGTTTCTGTCGGAATGTCGAACAAAGCCCTCTAGCGACGACATGTGAAACTAACAAAACTTCAATTATTTTAACATTTGTAGCCCAAGAATCTCTTTCAACGCGCCCAAGTTTGTTAAAATCGGACTTAGCTGTTTCGAAATACGGGGGTGATTTAAGGAAACCTTTGAATACCCCCACCACTTTATTTTCATAGATACGTCAAAAGTGCCAAACAAAAAGTTCAGATTATCCTCGACTTCAAAGATCAGTTATTTTTTATTAGGTTAATATAGCAGAATTCACAGAAACATCACTTTTTAGATTCAAGACTGCAGTTACGCCCCTAGCGGCCATTTCGAAACTTAAAAATATTTTCCAGGTTTTTGCATTTGCTGTTTTAATAATAACTTTTTTTCCGCAAGCCTCTACGATGCATAGTTTCAGATACTGTAGCTCGATTCTTAGTTGGCCACCCTGTACATCTCAGATTATCATCTTGTCAGCGACAGGTCAGTGGCGTACTTATTAAAGGTATATACTGTAAGGTCTGTAAAATACATTGACTTTTCAGTTTCTTATGTTCGTATAAAATATTGAAAAAAATATACTTGTAATAGTAATTAATACATACAAAAGGAAAAAATAAGTGATTTAATATCTAACTCTTTGTCTAAGTAACCTTTTTTTAACAAACCAAATAATGTTTATTCAGTCAATTTAGCATTTTAATTAATAAGAAATAAAGCGACAGCTCTATCTTTGTCAGTTAGGTACAGATTGTTTGAGACTGAATTAATACAAACGTCATCTTTGTTGAAGCAGATAATACATTATTGTACAGGATAGCGAGGATCGTCCAAATTCCAAGCAGATTTGTATAAGTTGGAGAGTACTCATTACATTAATACCTAATTATATGTAAATTTGAAATATGACTCACTTAATCGGAGATGCATTAAGATGCAATTAACACATTCGTTATTTCAAAACAAGTACTTTGATTGAAAACGGTGGTGAAAATGGTATCTTCCAATGTTTATCCAGCATAACATTTGAAACATAGATCTCTCTCTCTCTCTCTGGGAATGGAAAAATTATCATTCTGAATGTACATAATGCCTTAAAGTATTAAAATCTGACAAATAGTGCAGATAGTGTAATAGAAATGCGTTCTAATATGACAGTACGAAGTCAACAATGCACAGATGATTACAAGAACAAGAAGGTTGGTTGAGTTGATCGGCCTATTTCAGAGTTTTTACTTTTATAGCGCAACGTTTCAAGCGGACCCTGCTTAGTCCTGAGAAGAACTGTTTACACATTGAGTCGAATTCATATGTTATGATTTTTTCTTTCCAAGCACTTGACTACGCTCAGATTCGAACTTTGGTCCTTTCACTTACAAGTCTGACACCTTTACCGCTGAGCTATTGAGTAATCCATATGTTTTAGAACTAAACTACTGCGCAACCACGAAAAGTTTAATATATATATATATATATATATATATATATATATATATATATATATATATATATATATATATATATATTGAGATGATTCAAATTACATTCAAGTAGCTATGTAAGTCGCATAGTGAATTTTTCTTTAGTTGGTACAAAATGGTACATATCATTAAATAATTCTAGATAAGAATGGTTATTAAACATTGAGATGTTTGTAAATTTAAATATTTCTTAATATAATGTTAATATGAGTATAATCGACAGCACATTACATTGAAGTATAGGGTATGTTTGTTATCGTTATGATTTAATTCAAGTTTTATTTAGTTTAGTAAGTTTATTTAAAACAATGTTCCCTGACGACATGTGATACAAGTTGTAGTTGACAAAAATAATGTTAAAAACTAGATATAGGCTGGTATCAATGTCACAATTCATATGTACGCAGCCAAGATTCATAAAACATTCGTGTTAGTGCGATAAACATATATCAGTGCTAAAATTATGAAAAAAGAGAACAAGTACATTAGTGACTAACTATAAAACATAAATTAAGCAGCAGATCTGGAATTATTGTGTTTAATCAACATTTAATGACCTTAAACTAGTGGTTTGCAACATTTCGACACTAGTCGTAGAAGAACTTATGAACCTACGAAGTGGTAAAATAAATTAATTTGAGACATGAACATTAAGTTTAAACACTTTCACAAACAGTTATAGTGGTTAAAAGTGTGAAATTTTACATTGAAAATTGTATTAACAATATGAGGTTATGTTATTCCTCACATAAAATTTATATAAAACTATTTTATATGAGACAATTTGTAAAATAAATTAGTAGAGGCAAAAATAATAAAGTAGCCTCAATTTCAAGTTACAATTCACTATATTTGTGTCCATTTTGTTAAATTTAGTTTTAAGGTTGTTGGAAAAATTAAATAATGTTCCTCTCAAATTGGCAGTAGGCATGTAAAAGATGAATATTTAGGGGTAGTAGCATCCCATATTCATGTAGAAATCATTTCCAGGCCTGTAAAATACATAGAATTAGCGTAAAATCAATAAATAAGTGTAAAATTAACTTAGTTATTAAGTGTAAGAATTAGTTCGTGTTTGGATTTCAAATTATAGAGAAAATTATGTAGATTATGAAATGTTACTAGTTTTCAGAAATGTTTAAGGGGCCAAAGTTATGGGTTTTGAAATTATATCGTAATGTAAAAATTGTTGTAGCCAATCAGAATTTAGGAAATATTCTTGGTAACTAGTTAGAACAATCGAAGATTTGGTCGTCAACCAAAATCATATAAATAGAAGTGCTTTAGGATTACAAACTCTCTTAATTTTCCTCTGTTTCAACAGCTTGCTAAAGTAAGGTGTTGCCAAATTTTTTTTTGAAAATATTTTTAAACAAAATAACGTCACTTCGTTAAAAACAAAGTGCGATTTTAGTATCGGAAGTGTTAAAGAAACAAGTGATAGTCTTTTGTCGGGAAATAATTAAATTAAGGTTACTTTACCTTTTAAATTTTAAAATCGGAGGTTATCGATAGTTATAAAATATTTCCGCAGTTTCGACATTGTTTGTTTTAAGTTTACATTGTTTACGTTGTTATGGATATTTAATTGTGTTTTCTTCGTGTTCTTATCATTATACACCTTATTTATTGGAAGTGTGTTTAATTTATCTTTCAACGATCCATGCTTTTCAAAACTTATTTTGAAATAAAGATAAGAAGTGATGATCCTAAAATTAAAGATTCATCAATATTATAATAACATTAGTGAAACTTACCTAAACGTGAAGCTGTTTACATAAAAGAAAATTTGGATGTTCGAGGAGCAGAGTTGGAGTTCGAAGGAGCTGTTATCTACAATCAACTTCATCAGCAGTAACCAAGAACAGGACATTTTATGTGAGTACTTTATTGTTGACATTGATATTTTATTGGTATGTTCATAATTTCAATCCTTTGTAACAATCATGATGTGCAACAACATGTATGCATGTCCAAAGGGAATATTATTTGTTCTAAAATTTAAATGGTTAATATTATATTGTTTTTAATTCAAACGTATTTATACTTAGTTGTATGTCGAATTTCACTTTTATTGTAATCAAAAGTCACATGTTTGCGTATTCACAGCGCATGCCCAAGTATACTTTTAAGAATTTTGTTATGTACAGGGTGTGACACGTATATTAATGCGAATTAAAATTTATAACTCAATTTCCTTGAATAAGTTAGATAAGATAAAACATAATTGGACATTAACTCAATGTGCTTTAATCAAATTAACTATGATTATTATATTCAAAATCTTAACATAATTCAAATTAATAATCATTTATTTTATTATTTTAAAAATAAAGTTTCTTCTAAATTTTGATCCCTATCCCTTTGATGAGTCTTTACATGCGGCTGTTTTAAAAGTTAGTCTGGGCAATATTAAAATAATAATTAGAATATTAATATAAATAATAAATATAATCTAACAATAACAAATTATAAATATAATTTGATGAGTCTTTATACTATTATTAACAGTTATTATTTATTATTATTATAATTATGTAGATATCATCGTAATATATATATATATATATATATATATATATATATATATATATATATATATATATATATATATATACTTAGACAAAGAGTTAGATATTAAATCACTTATTTTTTTCTTTTGTATGTATTAATAAGTCATAATTACTATTACAAGTATATTCTTTTAAATAGTTTATACGAATGTAAGAAACTGAAAAGTCAATATATTTTACAGACCTTACAGTATATGCCTTTAATAAGTACGCACTGACCTGTCGCTGACAAGATGATTTATTACTCTCTGATAATCTGAGATGTACCGGATGGCAACTGAAATGCGAGGTACAGTATCTGGGAAACTATACATCGTAGAGTCTTGCAAAAAAAGTTATTATTAAAACAGCAAATACAAAAACCTGAAAAATATTTTCAAGTTTCTGAAATGGCGTAGTAACTGCAATCTTGAATCTAAAGAAGTGATGTATCTGTGAATTCTGCTATATTAACCTAATAAAAAAATAACATCTTTGAAGTCGAGGATAATCTGAACTTTTTTGTTTGGCACTTTTTGACGTATCTATGAAAATAAAGTGGTTATTCAAAGGTTTTCCTTAAATCAAGTATCTTCAAGCTAGTCCGATTTTAACAAACTTAAGCGTTGAAAAGAGATTTTCTTGGGCTGCAAATGTTAAAATAATTGAAGTTTTGTTAGTATATATATATATATATATATATATATATATATATATATATATATATATATATATATATATATACATATAAACATGTCCACTAGTTTTCTCAGATCTGTTAATGATAGCGAGTAACGGTAAAGAGCGCTGGATTTTGCAGAATTTTTATTGAGATTTAATATTCTAGCAAAGCTATTTCACCAAAATGCTCAGCACAGGGCACTTCAATATTTTGGCCATGTTTTTACTGTGCACAATATTGAGTGATATATCATTTGAAACGTCTTTAAAAGTCCTATTAAATCCCACAAGTTCGATGAAAAATTTAGTGGTTCAAGAGTTATAGAAGAAATTTAAAAAGCAAGCTTCGACGTTCTTTTTTATTCTCGCGCTAATGTGATAAAATATTACGAACTCTTTGGTATAATTAAATCCTCTAGGTTAAGGATATCCTACAGATTTTAAATTTTTACTAGATATTTACTCTTATGCAAAATATCGAAGCACAGAGAGAAAACATTTGATTTTTAATAAATTAAATTAAGTTAACTCATTTTTTCAAATAGCCACACGTAGTGAATTATTCATCGTCGAAAGCGTCATCATAAATTGTAGTCAACAGTGTTTGCGGTTTGGAAAATACACATGGGTTCTTGTTTTATACATTAAAATAAGTATTTACCTACTCTTGTCATATTACAATAAATTCCGTTAATGACAAATGACTTTATTGATTGAAACATCGATAAGAATAAGTTCGAAAATGAATGACAGTAAAAACTGTTTAATAAATGTAAAACAAAGTATAAATAATTGCAGTCTTAGCTCTAAACATATCAAGAATATTAAACATACCGCGTATACGACTAGATTTTATACAAATTTTTGTCATTGTAGTCTTATCTAAATAATTTTTGCAAATAATTAACGTTTTCCCTGAAGGGTTAAAATAAGACCAAATTATATTTTTAGATAAGATATTATTTAATATAAATAACTATAAGAACAATTTATTATAAATCACTTATTTATAAAAGATGTTGAATAAAACCACCATTCTCGTTTAAACAAAGTTGCAAACGTTTCATCGTCGATCTATCCGTGGCATTACTAAGCATCTGTGAGTGAGTGATCTGCATGATACTCAATCTTTCAGTAAGTTCCTCTAAATTTTGTGGCATTGAGACTTACCGTTCACGAGGTTAAGTCTGGTGACCGCGTGCAACGTATGGGTCCGTGGGTCCCAATCCATGTCTCAAATCGTTCATTCAAGTAACGTGACACAGCATTGGCTGTATGGGCTGGTGCACCATCGTATTGAAAATTACATTGTGTCGAGCATTGATGGGAAGAGCCATCTAGGAACTCTTCGAATCTGTTATTTAAAAACTCTAGGTAGTGTCTCTGGTCTAGGTTGTATTCATTACTTTAATTACAGCATACCATACGCTGATAGAAAAACGTCGCTGGTTATTTACAGGACGTTTGAGATGTAATTTTCACCAGCCCAGTAATGTAGATTGTGGTAATTGGTCATGCCATCTTGATCAAATTTTGACTAACTGTCCAACATATTTTACCAAAAATATGGATCGTTTTCAGTCAAGTTTATTATTCTGAGACAAAAATTGAGTCTTCTATAAGTGGTAGGCATGTATACCCATGCCAGCCGAGGTACCACCACCCTTACCATGGGCTCCTTAATATTGGGTCTCCGATTTTCTGAGCTCGGTAAGGCTGCCGGTTACCTTTTCCTTCATCCTTAATCTATTCTCATCTTTATTTTTCCTTCTCGCCCTCACTGTCTTCCTATCGGATTAAAAGTCTCAAATTAACAAATAAGATGGCTGTAGTTTCTAGGGTAATAAATCCGGACGTAAAATCCTGCCCCATTCGGATGTCCGGGAGGCAGGCCCAAGCGACCACGGTCATCGAAAGTATCAACTTTCTGATTCACTACTGCAACATCCGCGGTATCAGGTCTAATCTTAATGCTATTCATCAACATCTTGAACAATTACAACCTGATATTTTGTTTCTATCTGAAACACAAGTCTCCTCGAAAGCTCGAGTCACCCGACTTGCAATTTCCTCAATACCACCTTCACTCTAACTTTCGATATAAAGGAGGCGTATGTGCCTATCAAGGACAGAATTGCTTGCAAGAGGGTTTCTTCCTTAGAAAATAAAAATTATGACGTGATTTGGTTTAAACATTCAGGTCCTAATTTTGTGAAATTCTACTGTTGCATTTATAGATCTCCTAATGACAGTAACTTTCAAGACTTCTTCGATTACCTTAGTTGAAAGTTGACTATCTCCTGTCTCAGTTTCCATCTTGCGATAACTCAATTGTAGTCAATTTCAATGTTCATAACTATAATTGGCTTCAGTTTTCATCTACTACAAATCCTGCTGGTCATAGTGCAGAAACATTTGCTATTTCATGTGATCTCACACAAATGATTTCTGAACCCACAAGAATCCCTGATAACCCTAACCAAACTCCACATCTTCTAGATCTTTTTCTTACATCAAACCCTCTTGTTTATAAACTTCCGTTATTTCGCCTTTAGGTCTTTCCGACCATTGTCTAATTCCATTGTTGTTCGCAAAACCGATAGAACCTTGTGGTGTCTTAAGTCAGCTCGATGGAGTAATTTACGGGATTTATTTTCAACCTTTCCATGGCGTGAATATTGTTTTAAGTCGTCCTCTTCTTCGGACATCGCTCTTCAGTATCTGAAGTCATCCTCATGGGAATGGAGTTATAAATTCCCAAAAACAGTACAGTATAGATCATTCACGTTCCCAACCCTGGTTCAATAAGACTTGTGCTGATGCAATATCTTTAATAAATAAATATTACATTAAATGGAAATCTAATAAATCGGTCGACAGTCATGTAGAATACGCTGGTGCTAGAAATATCTGCAAAAGTGTCATCACTAAAACTAAAAAGTTGTTCGAACAACGAAAATGCAATGAACTAGCTACACTCCTTTAGGCAGTCGTAAATTTTGGTCTTTAGCTAAAGCCATTAGTAAAAACTTTAGAACATCTTCCTTTCCATGACATCTATTGACGGATCGGCAGTTGCTGTTTCTGTAGACAAAGCCAATGTTTTTGTGGATTTGTTTGCATCAAACTCGTGTCTCAATGATTCTGGAAAAGATGTGCCCTAGTCAACTCTTCTTCATACGCTATGAAACCAATTCAATTTCGGTACAAGCTCTTGGAATCGATCATCAGTAGGCTTGATCTCAATAAGGCGACTGGCCCAGACGGTATCCCAGCTATTGTCTTAAAGAAATGTTCCCCGAACTAGTACCAGTCCTATCTAAGCTCTATACGATCTCTATGTCTTCTGAATTTCCTTCATCATGGAAGTTAGCAAATGTTCAACCTATTTAAAAAAAAGGCGATAAGTCCGATCCTTCAAACTACCGACCAATTGCCATCACTTCCATTTTGTCTAAAATCATGGAAAAGCCATCAATCAGCAACTGCTCACGTTGCTTGAAACTAACAAACTCCTTAGTGACCACCAATATGGGTCATCCAACAGGTGATCTTCTTTCATATGTGACCCAAGTTTGGAACAATACAGTAGAGCAGTCAGTTGGGAAAGCAGCTGCACAGTCTAGTAGCCTCACTTGATTCTTGCAACACCATTAATAATAATGAATATCGGCATATTCTTCATTTGAAAACATGAAATAATAACAAGAACGACTCAAATATATATATATATATATATATATATATATATATATATATATATATATATATATATATGTATATATGTATAATGTGCACTACTACGCTGGTGATTTTAATTTTCACCTAAAAGGGCATTTATTAACATTTTTAGAATTTCAAAGAACTACTTTGTTTGAAATAACTTCTACATTACTTATAATTTACTAGAACAGTAATTACTACATTGGTATTAGAAATAATTAGAATTTTGGTTGAGGTTATATTTCCGTAAAAATAAATTTTCAGGTAAGTTATGAAAAAATGACAACGGCAATATTAACTAGCAAATAACTTAGTATATCATAACAATTTCAATTGACTGGTATCATGAACACGATAAAACCCAAATTTCAGTTTTTACTGCGCCAGCGCAGTAATGCAGCCATTCTCATAATGTAGGGTTTATATAATTCTAGCGTAAAATGCACATTATACAAATATATATGTATGTATATATATATATATATATATATATATATATATATATATATATATATATATATATATATATATATATATATATATATTGGGAAGTTTGCAGTTCTGAAGAATGTGCTGTTGAGCCTAATTTCGTCAGCGACCATAGATTCTGTATCCTTTAAGGCGTATTCTACGTTGGTGATAATGTTTTCTACGAATCCGTTTAGAGTGATGGAAAATTAAACCCTTTACCTAAAACATTCAGAATATTATTATTAAATTCTTTGTCACTGAAATTGTGTACTGTCCTTAACGGTTCTACATTATTTGACTGCGATGTATGAGACAGACGTTCAAATTTTGTTTCTGTCGGTTAGTTTTATCATCAAGGACGATTCTACAGTATTTTAATTGAGGCGATCCACCGTATCGAATATGAAAGGGTGAATTTTGCTAGTATGTAAAGTTTAAGGTGTCATAAATAGGTTGAGATAGTCAAGTTTAGCTCTTTCATTGGCAAACGCTTTTCTTAAAAGGGCAAGGCTTGTTTTGAATAAAATCTTATAAGAACCATTAATGTCTGGTCTTGGTTTCAATTTAAATCCCTTGGGTATTATTTTATTGTCACGACAACGCTTTAAAAAGTTAAATTAGCAAGTGTTTCACATTTTTGATACGTAGCTTTAAATCTTGATGGTATATATATATATATATATATATATATATATATATATATATATATATATATATATATATATATATATATATATATATATATATATATATATTCCACAATTTTTTTGGGGTTATGTCAAGACTTTTGTACACGAAACACCATTAAATATAGAGGAAGAGTTAGTGGTAAGAATCGGGCCTACAGCAGAGGATGTTAAGGAAAAGCAGGCAGTTCTTTCAAAAATTTCTGCAAATATTAAAACGCGTTAGAGGGCTTGTGTTGCTGTGAATAGTGGCCATTTTCAAAATTTGCAATTCAATAATAAATTAGTTGTTATCACCAGTTTTTCGACGTCAATCAGTATTTCGCTCTAAATTTTTTTTCCTGGTCGATTACCTTCTTACAGCACTTTTGCCAGTTTTCTAGAGTAACAGCAATTTTCTTGTAACAATTTAAGCAAATGCCATTAGCATTACATGCGCCGCAAAACTACTTGTTTATTTTACTATGTATTGTGAAAGTATTTGTTGTTTATACATATTTGTGTAATAAATTTGAGTATTATGAGCTTTAAAATTCACATTGGACACAAAATGGTTCACTGTCGTTTTGTTGCAATAATTGTAATAAAGGTAAATTAACAAGTACGTATGTAAATTAATAACAGAAATAAATAATTAATATTAGTGTAATACATGATAATAAACGGAACGCGCTTTTGGTGGTGACGCCACTGACATGTCGCGATTAAGAGACTTGAAGTTACAATGCTCATCCAACGTTCAGGCATTCTTTGGCCGCGCGGACTATACTTCAAGATTAATTAGTTTTTGTTGAATTTTTTCAATAACACAAGGCCTGGATTCTTTTGTGTTTTGGTTTGTTACAATTTTAATGATCGAAATTTATCAAGATTTCTTGCATAAATATGAAAAAGTGTTTCCAATAAATGTTGTAGTAGACAATTCAAGCATTTCATAAATGTCTTTTTTAAAAATCCATGGGATGGTTATCCAAATATCATCAGCTAAAGTTTTTAATCGGCCGCCATTTTGTTATTTTTTTAAATAAGAAATAATTGTTAAATACAAATGTTTTAGAAAATCAAATGCTGATTTTAAGTCTTGGAATTTTTTAAATATTTTAAATAAACAAGATATGACGATTGTTAAAAAAGTTGTTTGTTTCGATGAGTTTTAACTACCATTTTCGGTATTACACTTAGTATATACACCTGTACATTAATTACATATGTTAGGCATAGGTATTGTGATATGGTTAGATAGTAAAAAACAATAGCTTGAAACTACCACAAATACAGTCAATATTTTTACGCTTGAGATATTAGATTTATTAATGGATATAGATTTAAACCAAGAAATATTTGTTCGAAATCTTGACAAAAGACAGAAATACACAGAAAATTCAATAATAGAATATATGGATATCAAAATTTGTGTACAACTATCTCTTCTTAGTGTAATTCTATCCAACAGAAGTGTTCCCATTAAGGGCTTGGCTTCCATTCAAGTGTACATAATCCGATATGTTGAAGATTGACCATAGTTATGAGTATGGTACAACGTAACATTTATTTGTCATGATTTTTGCATAAAAAGAAAATATATATATTTAATTTAAGGGGCCACATGGCCGTTTCCGATTTACTCTGTCAAAAGTAGTTTAAAAGTAGTTTATTACCTAACAGTATAAACATGCATCTCTTATAGTAAGTCATATTTACAGATAAGAATTGTATATAAAGTATAGGAAAATTATCTATCACAAAATGGCATTATATATATTTATATTACTTAACATTATTCAGTTTATAGTACAAAGTTAGGTCAGAAGACATCTTCCAAATGAAATATTTCACTGTTCGTAAGTCCATGCAAGGGTCCAATACCTAAAAAAATCAATTGTTTAAAATCTAAAGTAGCATCCATACATAATAATACCAAAATAGTCATACAAAGTATAGTCACATGTCATTCTTACCGTCTTAATAAATGTACAAGTAATAATGAATTTTGTCCACAAATCTGATATCCAAAGTGGTTAAACATAAGTGGTTTAAACGTGTAAATCAAATTTCCCGTCATTTCAATTAGAAAAAGATTATATATTAAATATGTAGATATCTGGGATGTCCAAAAAAAAAAAATTAACTGCTAATGTTTGTGCCCCACCAATAAAAATGACACTTATGGTAGTTGCATACTGTTCGAAGTTTACAGATTTCATAATTATTCGAAACATACAACAATTACTTACACTATGTTTTTAAGCAAAATTAATTGGTAAACATAGACTTGCAGATAATGCACAGTTTTATAACCTGTAGAACTAATTCTATGGTTTTGGAGGCGAAAGACTTAAAATATGATAAAATGTACGACTTGCCTTCGGGTGCAACTCACCCAATTTACAACTCGAAATTGTGAATACACAGCAGAAAGTACTAGTCGATGCCAAATGCTGCAATACACGTATGAAATTGTAAAATAAAAAACGGGATGTTTAAATAACAGTCACATTTCAGCCAAAGAGGATTTCAATTATTTTACGCAAAAAGTTGTTCGAACAACGAAAATGCAATGAACTAGCTACATCTCCTTTAGGCAGTCGTAAATTTTGGTCTTTAGCTATAGCCATTAGTAAAAACTTTGGAACATCTTCATTTCCCCCCCTAACATCTATTGACGGATCGGTAGTTGCTGATTCTGTAGACAAAGCCAATGTTTTTGTGGATTTGTTTGCATCAAACTCGTGTCTCAATGATTCTGGAAAAGATGTGCCCTAGTCAACCCTTCTTCATACGCTATGAAACCAATTCATTTTCGGTACAAGCTCTTGGAATCGATCATCAGTAGGCTTGATCTCAATAGGACTAGCCCAGACGGGATCCCAGCTATTGTCTTAAAGAAATGTTCCCGAACTAGTACCAGTCCTATCTAAGCTCTATACGATCTCTATGTCTTCTGGGAATTCCTTCATCATGAAGTTAGCAAATGTTCAACCTATTCCCAAAAAGGCGATAAACCTATCCCTCAAACTACCGACCAATTGCCATCACTTCCATTTTGTCTAAAATCATGGAAAAGCCATCAATCAGAAACTGCTCACGTTCCTTGAAACTAACAAACTCCTTAGTGACCACCCAAGTTTGGAACAATACAGTAGATCAGTCCGGTGAAACAGTTGTAGTCATTTAGGCATTTGACCAAGTTTGGCATAAGTGTTTACTTGCCAAACTCACCTCGTTTGGGTTAAATGATACGCCATCAACTGGGTTTCTAGTTTCTTGATAAAGACGAATAGTGTCGAGTTGATGGTATTTTTCAAAAGAAGTTAGCATTAACGCGTGCGTACCACAGGGATCCGTTATAGCGCCTACACTTTTCTGCTGTACATAAATTATTATTTCTTCAACAACTAACCCCATCCATTGCTTTGTTGACGATAGCACTCTTCACTGTAGTTCATCTCAGTCTACTCATAGTGATAATCCACCTTCTATGTCAAATCAAGAAATTAAAGTTGAAATGGCAAATTCAATCAACAATCATAATCTAGTTAAATTTAATGCTAACAAAACTCAGTGTTGCCTTGTGTCCACCCAAAAGATCGATCATTTCCTGTTGTAAGTATGAATGGCTCAGTTCTCAAGTTTTCAGGTTCTATTACTCTGTTGGGTAAGACTGTACTTCAAATCTCTCATGAGTTGACCATCTTCTGTCAGCTACCAAAACAGCTGCTCGTAAAATAGGCTTTTGTACAGATCTAAGTAGTACTTTACCTCTGACAATTCTGCTGTATAAGGCCCAAATTCGGCCTCATCTGGAATATAATTCTCACCTCTGGTTAGTGCTCCCAATACGCTCTCGACATCGATCGTATTCAAAAGAGAGCGATTAGGCTTATAAATGACCTGTCCTTAACTTCTCACATACAGTCCCTTGAGCATAGGATGGTTTCAGTTCTTTCTTTGTATTATCGTTATTACAACGACTATTGTACTGCTGAATTATATTCTTTGATACCATCTCGGCTATCTTTACGAGAAACACTCGGTTCGCTCATTCACATCATCAGTATGCAGTACAAATCTCCACTTGTCGTACCAAACTGGCGCAATCCACATTTTTCTACACGGCTTCTAAACTCTGGAATGATCTCCTAGTTCCTGTTTTCTTCTCACTTATGATATGAGAAAATTTAAGGTAGCTGTTCATAGGCATCTATTGGCAATTCATTATCCTCTATCCATCCTCCTAAATGTTCAGTGCTTTAGCATGATAGACCAAATTTAGTTTGTTCAGGTAAATTTGAAAATTCAAACATGTTTGAATTTTCAAATTTGACAAAATTGTTTACTACATCTTTAACAATTTTAACAAACATTACTACTGACGAAGATAACTGTAAGTGTATCGAACGTTTAGATTGTATAATTTAAAGTACACCATTAAAAATCCCAAAAGATAAGTATTTATTATAGATACCAGATAAATTACGGCAGAGAATTTACGCATGCAAGACAAGGTTTTAATAATTTAAGCAAAGTTAAAAAAACAATTGCAACTTACAGGTTTGGTATATTTTAGTTACAAATAGTAAATTATGAACATTTCGTTTACTACTTAAGGCTCTACGCTACTTAATGAAATATTTAACAAAAGGTTCAATTTTTAAACGGTTTAAAGAGTTACTAATAATCTTGGAAACCATTCCAATTATTAGAATGATTTTGAATGTATTATATGTCTCTGTCGATGAACTTTTGTATGTAATTAAAACCCTTTAGGTGTAATTAATAAAATAAGGTAAAACAATTATACATCACAGTTAAGTTATCTTTATGGTAACAAGTATATTTTATACTAACGTGTAGGTATTGACATAATCTAGTAAGCTACGATGAGTATTTTCTTCTATCATTTCTCATTATCTCATTGTTTAACAATAGCTAAAGTGAATTTAGGCAACCAACATTACATTTAACTTTCTATAACGAGACAGGATGTACAAGTATGCAAACAATAATAGTCAAAGGTATGTAGGTGATGACAGAAGTCGTTCAATGATTGACGGAAGATTTTCAATTTTTTGCAAATTAGTTAGTGATACTGTAAATAAATACCTATAAATTTTTTTGGTAGGTACATACATGACAGTATAGCGGTATCAAACTTATTAGATTTAATTAATGGATTTCAAGCAGTATTTGTGCTATTCTATGAAAACTTGAGAATTACACATTTACTCTATTTATATATTTACCTATATGTACGGATATAAATTTATACATTTGCAAATTTACGTTTGTCTACAACTTGTTACTAGAACAACATTTTCTATACTTGTTTAGTTAGTGTATAATCCGATTTACTTTGTACTAAAGAAAGTATTCATACCCTAGACGCCAGGTAAACAAAAATCTACCTGAGCAGTGTACGATTTATTGCGTAAAGATAGGCGCAAAATAAACGTCTATCACATGTACTGTAGAGCCTTAATGATGTGAAGATATTGGTAAAGTAGAATTAAACATAATAATACATAATTTAAAAGGGCGAAGTTCAGTGTATGGCGAACGTTATTGCCTAATAGCTCTGCTATTCCACATCTCTTTCTATACAGGCTGTACCATGACGAATTGAAACTATTAATTTTAAGAAAAAGTATGTAGGTAGCGGTCAGAAACAATTTCATTGTTTTAATATCAACATGAAATGGAAGTTGTTAGTAGAAGATAATTAAAAGGATATTAATTCAATAAGCAATAACATTTTTTAAGTCAGTTTTAAGAATACTACTAAGGGTAGAATAGAAAGGAAAATCTGGAATTTTTGTTTTGCACATGTTGGGGTAGGAACAATATATTTTCCCACATAGTCCAATATTCGAATAAATCGTGACGAATCGCTCGAAGTTTAAACGCTCACGTACTTTTTAGGTAAAATATCACTGTTTAGGGCGGTTAATTATTACTTACTGTTGAGTATAAGGCGAAATCAAAATTATGTCAGTTTTTACTCTGAAGTTTAATATATATGTACGAGTTAAAACTTAAACAATTTTATTATACGTTCTTTTGTTACACATAATAATTGTAACCTGTTTGTGATTTTCGTTTTAATAAAATCAAAAGCAGAGAATTGTCTTTTTTTAGTTTAATTCAAGTTTCCTACCATAACAAAGTCGTGTACAATAAACTTATATCGAAATTTAATACAACCGACATGCCTTTAATATAAAAAAGGCAATCGAGACCGTGCGAGTCAACTACCTAATGGAACAAATTAAAGGATTACTATATTCAAGCGCAAGTGGGTACTTTGTAAATGTAAAATATAAACAAGCAAATCAATACTGTGGTATACTTCAGAAAGTATGCCATTGTCTTGCAAGAAGTTAGCATTTAATTATTTACGATATCACAATTGCCAATCTCACAAGAATGAGTAATGCATTAAAACTGTTTAAATGACCGGCGTTAGTATTAGTACGACTTTTAGTCATCGCTAAGATGATAGGGCATTTTCCACCTTTACTAAACACGTGGCGAAACGTAATATGGTACCCTATGCGGCACCGGTTGCCGGGTAGGTTATTGGTCAACCCTTGACTTTTGTTTTAATGATATTTAGGTGTACTTATTAAGCCGGTTCATTTAGAATTGTTTACAAACTGATTCTTTAATATAGGTAATTTATCGTAATATTACGAATGCCATTATCTTTTTTTGTTCTTGTCTATCTGTAGGTTAAACTGCATTTTATTGTTACTGTTACCTTATTGCTATTTAATTTTACTAGTTGTATTATTTTATGTGTAACTTAAACTGCCTTATTATTTTTCTCATATTTCATTGACGTCAACACGTTTGACCTAATTATTAAATTGTGATTTATTTATGACACTTGGTGTGTGCCCGCGTGTTTAAAATGAGATATGCATTTGCGGTTTTGCCAAACAGGTACTTTTGGCTCTACGTAACCATGTAAAAAAGGATATATCGTTGTACTTAAATTTTCGAAAATTTCGCAAATGTGAGTTTTACGAGAGCGGCCTCTAGCGAGGTTAGTAAAGTATATATATATATATATATATATATATATATATATATATATATATATATATATATATATATATATATATAGCCATAATTTATACGCCAAAGGTTGAAGTATAGAAAGCTCTTCTAAACGAGATCAAGTTCCCTCAATTCGGTTAAGTCAAACCGGAGTTACGAACGTTTTTCAAAATAAAGATATAACCTTTCCCCACCACCTTTATTTGAAAATTTACAAAGATGATGCCTGAAGCTTGTTTGTTGAAAATACCCTTAAGGCGCCTATAATAACTGTATTCTAGGTGCTAAACTATTTTAGACGTGGAGTGTTGTTGAAGGAAATAAGGCAATCATCTCAAGTAATATACATTTTGCTGGTGATGTAAATGTGTGTAACTTTGAGTAAAAGTAATAACTAGCGTAGTGCTAACAAGTCTCGCCCACCCACCACACTTCACTTACACTTCACTGTAACTTACGTCACTCGCTTCACTTTCATCTACTCCACGTATCATTTTCTCAATCGTGTCATCAATTGTCGAATTTGATGTGCCAGGAATTGCACCGTCAACCTGCATGCTCTTTGCCTTCTTAGCTTCCGTAGCTCTTATGGCATTCAAACGATATTCTATTCAGATTGACGATATCCCATGTTTCCGTCGTATCTTGAGTCCACAATCTCTGGCAAAATATCTTCGTACACAAATCGTAGCAACTTGGTATTCGTCACCTTACACTTGTCTTCGGTGTCCTTTTGAAGACCCTCTCGCCAGAACCTTCCAATTGCATTTATTGGCATTTGGCATTGGCATTGGTTCAATGGCACTTGTGTCCAAACCACGAAATCACACCAGTCACTACTTGTGTGTAATATTTGTGGCTTATTGTCAGACGAATACACTTTCTGCCGTCGATGGTAACTTCTTCCAAGAACTTATCTTTCTTTCTATGATCTCCACGTCTTTCTATATATGGACACTTCACTTCAACTATTCCATTGTCACCAACCAAAGAATCTGGACTAGCACCCAATAATCCACATTACAAACAACCCAAACTGTTCCACTTTGCGCCGTTCAATGTCTCGTACAGACGGATAGCCTTTGGTTCACTTCATTTTCCCCAAGCCGTCCCAAGATTTGAAAAGTTATGATGTCTATCTGTTGCACATTGGACGTTGAATCTCTCATTGTGGCAATCTCGTGAGCCATACTTGCAGTAATCATCATGTTTCTGCGCATATACACCAAATTATCGAATTGACCTCGAGTTTCCAAGTGCACATTCCATTGTTCTTATTCGTCAGCTACTGACTTAACTAACAAGTATGCGTCGAACTTTTCACGTAACAACTCGTTACTCACATCAACTCGATTTGCATTGTCACCGTAATTTTCATCACTTAGTGGTCACTTGCTCACTTTCTTCTTCTTCAGCTTGGATGGTTTTACCTTCACTTTGGCCGCAGATTGGTGAGATTTCTTCCACACTTTTGTTGGACTTTTTGAATGCCAGTTTGAAGGTTGAAACTTACCAATGGTCGCCAAGCTCGTGGTCTCTTCGAACGATGGCTCCTCTTTGTTCAACATTTCGTCTCTTTCCTTGTAGACACTTGTTCATAAGAGAGTTGAACGATTCACTTGCATTTGTCGTCTTGTTGAACACCGATGACGTTGAGTGTTTTGATGCATCGTCTAAAATCACTTGCACTCGCTTGAACAAAGCACAGTTTGATGACAATCTCATTGGTATAGTTGGTAAAGGAACAGTGCCATTATCCCAGAAACTACATGCCTGGCCAAAGGATGGTCTTACTAGAACTCCATCCTTACAAAAGTAATGCCTTTTACAGTTGATGTGATTTTCAGTGACATAATTCAGAATGTGGTCCAGGTCTTGCAAAGTTATTATATATATATATATATATATATATATATATATATATATATATATATATATATATATACATACATATATACATATCTGAGTTTGTACTGTTCAGTCCTAAACCCCAAATTTTCCTAAGACAGAATATTAAAACCATTCAGATGATCAATAAAAGTATGAAAGATTATTAAAATTAGTAAGTGAGAGCATGGCAATGATAACAAAAGATTACAATAAAATGTAAAAGTCAGCTATCCTATAACAAATAAGAAATCAACACATTCTTGTATTACAATTAATGAACAGTGTAGAATGCCTGGCCAAAGGATGGTCTTACTAGAACTCCATCCTTACAAAAGTAATGCCTTTTACAGTTGATGTGATTTTCAGTGACATAATTCAGAATGTGGTCCAGGTCTTAAAGATATATATATATATATATATATATATATATATATATATATATATATATATATATATATATATATATATATATATATATATATATATATATATATACATACATATACATATCTGAGTTTGTACTGTTCAGTCCTAAACCCCAAATTTTCCTAAGACAGAATATTAAAACCATTCAGATGATCAATAAAAGTATGAAAGATTATTAAAATTAGTAAGTGAGAGCATGGCAATGAAAACAAAAGATTGCAATAAAGTGTAAAAGTCAGCTATTCTATAACAAATAAGAAATCAACACATTCTTGTATTACAATTAATGAACAGTGTAGAAGCTGTCAATCCCAAAACAGATACGCCATTTTATTAAATTGGCCACCATCATTTATTGCTACGAAACAGTAGTGGTTATCATGTGTGTTCTCATCAGTATAAACTCTAATTAGTAACTCCCTCGCATAACTCTTCTGATTGAATAATCATTAAAAAATTGAGTCAGCAGACTCTGAAAACCTTCACGCACTTGAATTAATGAAACGGGCGTGAATTACTAAGAAACTGAAAATGAAATATGAAAACAGTTATAGATTTATTATATTTAAATTATAACGTATAGGAAATTTCATGCAAGTTCAGTTGCACGTCATTAATTTATGTAAGTAGTTATTTTATAACGTCACGAATTAATGTGCCATGATTTTAAGTCACAATACCAGATTAGCAATAGTAATGATTAACTTCATGAAATATTTTTAACAATAAACTAAACAATGTAATATTGAAATAATAAACAAACCATTAACAAGAACAAAAAGTAGATAAGTCAAACATATGCAAATGTGCACTTAAAAATTATAAATAAGGTTCAAACAAGCCCTCTTTTCTCAATGCACTGATTCAATCGTTGTCTGTACGAACGTTGTAAATTATACAACATTTGTTGGGTTACATTACGAAACACTTGTTGAATTCTTTCCCTCATATTTTTGCAGTAGTCTGTGATGTTCTATAAACTTAATTTTTAATGTAGCCCCATAAAAAATAGTCCATGAAAGTCAAATCGGGTAATCTAGCTGGTCACCTGAGAGGCTCATAACGACCTATCCAACGATCAGGAAATTGCTGATTTAAAACTCCGTCACATCACGAGCCGAATGTGCAGGAGCGCCATCTTGTTGGAACCATATTTCCTCATTAGCGAATGGGATGTTCTCTTCAATCCATCGTAGCACGTTAGTTCAAATAAATTTAAATAATTTACTGTATTTAAATTGTTTTCCAAAAATAGGGTCCTAAGAATCTGTTGCCAATAATACCAGCCCAAACATAGAGATTCCATCGATGCTGATTGTTTCTGTATCTATATGTGGATTTTCCATGACGTAATAATGACAATTGTCTATTTACAAAATAATTGTTATGAAAAGTAGGTTCATGTCACCATACCTGTATTAAAAATTATGTGGTTGTTGTAATCCCCAACAACAGTAATTTAATCTATTTTCAAAATCATGTTCATCCAATGCCTGGTGGAGTTGGATCTTGTATGGATGGTATTTATATTCATTAATTATATTGTGTATTGTTGATTTCTGTAAATCATGTTCACTGCAATTCTTCTAATATCTATTTGAGGGTTTTCTTGTATAGCTTGAAGCACAACTAGTTGAGTTTCCTCGTTGTTTACAGGTTTTGGACAATTGTTCTTTTTATATGCAATCCATTCTGTTTCCTCAAATGTACATTTTAAATTTTCAAGAACTCGTTCATCTGGACAACGGGCATTGGGAAATTTTTGTTAATAAATTCTAGAAGCAAGTAAACAATTACCTTGGCTTCTATTATGTAAATCATTTGAATTAATTCGTTCTTCGTATATTTCATTTTAAATTTTAGAGTTAACTTCTCTTAATTCAACTTTTCTTCTAAATACAAATGTAGTGGAAAAGTAGTTGTGAAAGAAATCAAGTTAAAATACACCTAATTGACATATTAAAATTTTGTTTTAATGTTTTTAAATCTCGGCACTCTATTAAATCGTTACGTTATAAAATAATTATAATAAAATTAAAAAATGGAAATATTTTAAAACTATAAATTTTAGCGGTATCAATGTATTTAGATAAAAGTTAGGTCTTTAAGAGTACGATTCGCCCATATCAAAATATACAGGTTGTTCCATTTGAAATAAGAGAATTAATCCGTTAAATGTAAGTTATCACACGGAGCCTTCTCTCCCTATTAATATATAAATAAACGTTGATACATCTTTTCAAATCTATTCCTACTTAATTTACGAACTAATTTGTCTCAACTTAGTAATAAACAGTTAATTTTAAGTTGTACCTTACATTCAGGAACAAAATATATTTTGTTAAATAACTTGATTGATTTTATATGACAAATGTATAAAGCTTATTCATTAGGACTATCCCAAATGTAATGATATACAATGTTTAACCAGTCTATCAGAATTATACCTCTAATTTTACGAATTGATAGTTAAAATAATTTTTAGTTGAACTGCACATTTGGAACCATATATCTTTTGTATAACACTGATTTTAATGAAAATCAACAGCTCAGTAAAGCTTGACACGTTGCTATCATGTAAATTTTACATCACGAGATTTTCTTAAATAAAGACATTGAATTAAAATAAATTTTAGATTATCTCATTATTTGCTTATTTATATTTTTCACATTTTAATAATAACGTACTCAAGTAAATCGAAACTTCTACAGACAGTACAGTGTATTTAAACTCAACTAGATAATTTTATATTCGTTTTTCATTATTTAAAGTTGATATAATATTATAATAAATAATTATAAGTAATATCTGCAACACTTCTACAACATATAGTCTGTCATATAACACTCGAGCACTCGTAAAATTTGAATTCATGCGTATATCATGTTACAAGTTATTACGCTATATGAAAATAATATTTTAATCTCGTTAACTCCACCTACTTCTCCATATTAATATTAAATTGAGCACCTCAAAATTTGAATTCAATGCATTCAATTAATGTGTATGCGTCTCGGAATCACACTCACTCTTAACTCTTACTCACCACCGCTCAAAATTACAAGGCTCATTGCTAACCCTCACTCAACTCACAATTACTTACGCTCAGTCGCTCGTCACCACCACTCACTCCATCCATCTCAGCTCACTCACTCACACTCAACCACTACTCACTCACATCACTCACACTCACGTCTCATCACATTCACTCACTCACTCACCCCACTCACCAACTCATCTCACTCACTCACTCACTCACCACTCACTCACTCACTCACCACCACCACCACTCACTCACTCACTCACTCACTACTCACCACTCACCACTCACTCACCACTCACTCACTCACTCACTCACCACCACCACCACCCACTCCTCACTCACTCACTCACCACTCACCACTCACCACTCACTCACTCACCACTCCACTCACTCACCACCACTCACCCACTCACCACTCACTCACCACCACTCACCACCACTCACCACTCCTCACTCACTCACTCACTCACTCCTCACTCACCACTCACTCACCACTCACTCACTCACCACTCACCACTCACTCACTCACTCACTCACTCCTCACTCACTCACCACCACTCACCCACTCACCACCACTCACTCACTCACTCACCACCACTCACTCACCACTCACTCACCACTCACCCACTCACCACTCACTCACTCCTCACTCACTCACTCACTCACTCACTCCTCACTCACTCACTCACTCACTCACTCACTCACTCACTCACTCACCACTCTTGCACGCACAAACACACAGTCACACAGCGCGTGCACGTCCACACACACCTTCCCACTCACCCACACACATCTGAATACACCCAAACACCAAAACTCCCATACACACACGCACGGACGCTCCCTTCCACCCACCGGCACAAACATACACACACCACACACATTTTTAACATTTGTCAAACACTTTTTGAACACAAGGTACCTGGGTTTCAGTTCAATTTCGAATTTTTGGCCGATTACAATAACGTTCCTTTAGACTTACTCACCTGTATTTGAACTCCTATAAATCAAACTAATAATAACATTAAAAATGATAATAACATGTTTAATCGTAGATAGTGTCATCTCTTAATCGTAAAAATTACTTTGAGATGCTCAAATAACATTAGCTGCCTTAGTAACTTTCAACCGACCTGATCATTGCACATTAATTCAATTTGATCAGCTGTCATGCCATTAGTGGGTGTATTTGAGTCTGCATCTCCAGCACCACCAGGCGATCCTGCATTTCCTTCACCTAATAGTTTGTCAAGAATGTGTTCTGCTACTTTCCGGCATTGTATAAAATCATTAGCTACTAAACGATCAGGCTAAAATAAATGGAAATAAAAATTAGTTGTGAAAATAACGAGAACAGTGCTCATATAACGTGTTCAAGAAGAGTGACTCAAAATCACCTTTTTAAACGATCTTGTTTAAGTAAATGTGAGGGTACACTTGAGTGAGGTTGTAAATAGAACTGAATTTTGATAAACTTTCCAGTACAATTATCTTCAACATTTGAGGTAACCCAGCTTGGCACAGTTTCATTCAATAAAGTTGTTTCAGTATCACCCGCTGCATCTCCAACAATGACTCTATATAATGTTCGCCACCCACTTCACTATAATTGAAAAATTGATCAAATTTTGTATAAAACGTTTACACTTGTACCTAAAAATTAAAGGTGTGTGTGGAGGAACACTAAAATATAGTTTGTTTTCTGGATCAGTATCAACTCCTCTCCAATGCTCTAGCAAAGCCTGAAGAAGAAGCTTGCCATAATTAACTTTCTGCTCTGGTTCAGGTGCGTCCTTAATACCAGCATCACGCAGAAACCCAAGCCGAAAAACAGTCAACTTCATCTTGTCCCAAATGAATCGTTAACATCTACAAGTACACAATTACAACACAAAAACTTGCTTAACTATTGATATTACCCCAGTCTTTAAATCAACATTAAACCAATTTGGTACATAAACAATTTTGAAACGATTTTTAATTTCTTGTTGAAAATCAACTTGTCCTAGATCTTCAACTTTCTGAGCTTTAAGTACGTCATAAACAGCAACATTATTGTCAGTATCTTTCGTAATAATGTGTCGTTTATCATTTAAAACAACAGCCTGTCGAATTGCTGCACCACCAGGAATTAAAGCAATAGGATTAGTGGATAATTTGGCTTCCTCCTTTAAATGCTTCTCAGTTGGTAGTTTCCAACAGCGAATATTTGAATCAGAAGTTGATACCCATACAGCTTGATGATCAGCTGTGAAACACATTCTTAATACAGGAGCATCTTCGACACACACTACTATACTGTTTTGTGGATTTTTTAATTCAGTCATAATAACCTGTAGCGAAAAAAGGAATCAGAAAATTAAACAATTAATAGATATTTATATAATAGTCAGGAAAGTATTGAATTACTATCGAGGAGCCATATTGAAATACGAAGCACTTTGTGCCGAGTATTTTAAGGCTCTGGGTCAAGTTCAAGTTCATGTATATTATTTTTTGAAAACGCCAATTATAAAAATCATAAAACTTTTAAGGATAAAGATGTTCTATAAATATCTAATAGTGCGCTTTACGGGGCCTGTAACACAAAACCTACAGTTGTAACAAGTGTAGAACTTGTTCAATATTTACCTGTAGCTACAATTCTTGTTAATTTCTGTAACATAGTATTCTTAGAATGACTTGTAACAACAGAGAATATTTCTACAAGTGTAGTTACAGTTGTATGTATACAACTTGTTTAGACAAGTTCGGTTTGAAATTAATTTTAGTAGTTAATAGTTAAAATGTCTTCAAAACAAGTGGTGTTCGATCAGAAAATGCAATGGCTTATGAAAATTAAAGAAAATAAAGAGGTTCTTTTGGAGCATTCTCTGATACATTTCGCAAAGAGAACAAGGTAAAGCAGTGGAAAGAGTTGGCAACTCTTGCTCAAGCATATGCTTAATGCCGGTCGAGAAAGACTTGACATACAAGAGATACCCTTTGGCAAGATCAAAGAAATATGCAATGATGAGTGTTTGATGTTGTAATTTGAATTAAAACTGATTCTTAAAATTACAAAAACAGAAAGCATCTTATTGGGTACCTGTTATGTAAATTTGTATTACCATAGTAACAATAGTGTTTTGCAAAAATACTACCGACTAATCCTAGGTCACCTAGGCACTTATTTGGCTATCTTTTACGTTTTCACATACAGAAAGCAACGTGCGTTTTTTTCACGACCTACGTAAAATTTTGATTGCGATTTTAACCTTAACATTTTGATTGCTGTTTATGTTTATAGTGTATTTTACGTTTTAGGTCGATTAGTACTGATTTTGTGTAGAAATGAAAGTCAAAAATCAGGTATATTGTTCATTATTTTGTCATTATAAAATTAATAAGTCATATATCATTTTAGGAAGCCTATTAATATGTATTTATGTGAAATGTGCAATAAACTTTATCACACCAGTGAGACATGTTTGTGAAAAACTGCCACAGGTAGAAACGGAAGTTTCTACCGATACATACACACCAGAAAGTAAAGTCGAACATGGTGAAGGTTCATGTGAAAATGTTGACTTAGATATAGGTGAAGTGTTAATTAAGGAAGTAGGAAAGAGACCTGCTTTGTATGACTACAGATTACCAATTCATTTGAGGTCACGAGGAAAAATCCAACATTTTGGGGAGAAATAGGAACTATATTGGGTGGTAGGAATATTAAATGCAAAGTAACATGGTCACTGCTTTAGAGTACATGCTATAAAAATTCAAACAACATATCGCTTAATCAGCAAACTGCGTAACTCCAGTTTTCCTAATTACTCAGGAGAGACAAACAACCGTTATATTTTATGTAATTAAAAAACTATGTATTTAAGGAAGACCATTGATCAAAGTAGTTGTCTGAGTTGCTCTCGTGACATCCAAACCGTTGTCTGTATCTAATATTTTATGAATTAATATTTTCCATAAAAATGGAGTTACGCATTTTTCTAAAAATAATTCAAAAATAAGTTTGGAGATAGGTATTTTGTATCAGTAAGAAAACAACAAAATTTCACGAGAACGAAATAAATTTTATTGCAAAATTAAAAACATATTATTTTTCTACAAAATTATTTATCATAAAAAGACTATTCTCAAATCGGTTAAAAATTCTTTGATTAGTCGTGGCAGCTTATCATAGAAGTCGTGATAATCTAATTCTATAGTTTTTTCAACTCTTGTAAATGTTTAAATTTTTCAGTTTTAATTTTTAGTCTGTTCTTATGAAGCTGAGGTAAGTTTTAAAATTAATTGGTACAACTTTAGAAACATTGAGCCTCATTGGCAAAAGCTGCCAATCATGTACATGTCGGAGTTTATAGAAAACGCCATTATTTAATGAATACTTCAATGCTTTTAGATCATTTACTACCGGTGAACCACATGTTTTACCTGGCCTAATGGAATTAAAATGTTTTATTTCGTCAAATTTTTGAAGAAATTATGCTGCAAATACTCCACTTTGTATGGTGTCTTCTGGCACGCTGTCTTGCAAATTTGGACATAGTCTGCTGGGACGTTAATTTTTTGGTTCGGATTTGTCTCTCAATAACAGAATGAACACTATCTACCTCCATCTGGGTGTGTCCTTTTGTAAATACTTTTGGATTATTGTGACATTTTTTGCATTGCACAATTAAATAAAGCATTTGATAATGTTGCGTTTCGATTTTGATAGCCGATCCATCACTGTAGATAATTATTTCCTTGTCTTGTACTGGATATACATCAAGATGGCTTTCAAAAATGTATTATAATGGTTGTAAACTCATTACTGGTCAAACCACCTTCCAACTCATTCCATAGGTAACAGTAGCCTTGCTGACGTTTAATGTCAAAAATTGTAAAATTATGCACAATTAATTTTGTTTTGTAATATAAACTTGAGACGTTGGATTTGGGACAAAGTAATACTGACTGTAAATCCATAGTAAATACTTCATTGATGGACTCTTTATCTTTCGATTTTCCTCCTAGCTTCTTTTTTCATTTTGCGTGTTCATTGTACTTTTCTTCCGCAAATTTCCAGTCTCAAATGCCACAAAATGTCACATAAATCTTTTTGGTTCTATATAAAGAAAGTCTCTTCTTATCAAACTCTTTGAGAAACGTTGCAATTGATAAAGGGTTTTCATCTCGATTTCTGCAAAATTCTGTTTTATAGAGTTGAAACAATTGGGACTTAAACATCCATACTGGTTCAAGATATAGTTTTGATGTCGACGCTCTGCAGTAATGCGATTCTAATTTGGGTAACGAATCAAAAATTCATGGAGAGATTTAATACGCAGATCTTGCGTTTGCTTGCTACCAACTGATATTACTTTTTACTGCTTTCAATGTCGCTTTTGCCCAATTCTTTATAACCCAGTCTTTAACACCAAGTGTGTTCAGAAACATAGTCTTGCAAACTCTGAATCTTTGTCACCCAAATAAAACATGTTAGAGTATGATCTTCTTGAATTTTCATTCTCACTCTGTTTGCGAACTGTTTGATTAACAGAAATATGACTTTTTACAAACACTTTCTTCTCTTTCCAAGTATACTCCCAAAATCGTTTAAATATATCGCTTTTTCTACTTCTTCTAACTTTCTACATTGTAGTTTGGACTTGTTTTGCTCAGCTTACAATTACAAGGCACTTGCAGTGATCTAGGTTGTTTAAGCAAATTATACTTCCATGTCCCATTTTCTTTCTTCTTTCCTAAATACGATTCTCCTTTTCTCTATTTTGACGATTTTGTTGTCATTCCATGTTTTTGTTTACAGCATATTTTGTAGAACGTGTTCGTTTGAAATTCGCTTCTAGGTCCTCTCGGAAGTGGATTATGCGAAATAGACTCTTCTATCTGTAAACTTTCAGCCTCAATCGGATCTGCAATATAATCTGGATCATCAACATTGCGTTCTTCTGATTCAATCTCCATATTGTCTACTAAGTTTACTCCTTGTACATCAATGATTCCTTCACTGCAACATTGTCATTAACAGAAAAATCAGTTTCTTCAAAACTGCTAGTATCTTATCTTGATCAACTTCCACTTCGCCGCAATCAAAATGTACGTTGCTTTCATTATACTCTGAGTTATTACAGCACTGGACGTTTATTTGATCTAAAAGTTGCATTTAATTAATAAAGTTAGTTTCTACAACTACTTTGTAACCTACTATTATTATCCAAAATTACCACTTCAGCATTTTCAATAAGTGAAATTGTATCCACATCATCACACTCTGGGTTATTAAAATCATTTTTAGCATTAGTATGTTCATCTTCAATTAGGCTTAGATTTATCTGTTCTGATCTATTATTTTGCTTATTTTCGTTATCAACATTAAATGTACAATCTATGGGTAAATTTTCTTCCTTTGTAGCCAGTATCTGCTGCTGATTCAAAGCCAAAAAAATTTTTTTTATTCTACTAGACGTTTTTTGTTCTTTTTAAAAGGTGGTGACTAATCTGTAAAAATCATACAATAATTCATCAAAGATTTTATTATTTCAAAGTAATAGGTGTTGTAACGTATGGCTAATCCATTTTAAGCAAGTACGGCACCAAAATAAAATTACAAAATATTACTAAGTAGGTTATAAAAGTGAGTATCTCCCTCTCAAAGCAGAGCAATAACACTATTAGGTTTTGTGAAAAGTGCGTAACTCCCCGGTGCATAAAACTTTAAAGAAAGTATTTTTAATTACCATTACTGAGGCTTAATTTATAATCAAAAGTAAGTAAAACATCTTACCTAATGTATAATTAATCTGTTCGTATAGATTGCACTTATTTCACTTCAAAATCACAAGTTATTGCACAGCTGCACGGTGTATGGTAGCTCTAATGACAAATAATGGAGTTAAGCATTTTCTTACTGAAATTGGCGCGAAGGAGTTAGGTAGTTTTCTGATGCAGCCGTAGCTAGTAAACCAAATTTTTATGGAGATACGGAGGATTCCATAGTGTTCGGCGGAAAATTTCACAAAAGATGTCGCCAAAATCCTATTTTGTACATAAAGTGGAGTTACGAGTTTGCTGATTAAGCCGACGATATGTGGCTAGTGATTCTGGAGGACAAGCGAAAGAAAGACCATATAAGTATTATCACTTATCTTTCCTAAATGATCCTCCGAAAAAGAAAGTGAGTAAGCCTTTCATCATTATATTTTGATGTTGAAATTTTAGAACTTTCTGTACTTTTACAACTTCTACACCACCACCATCTTCCAGTGGCTCAGAGTCGAATTATGAAGAAAGGAAAGACAACAGAAATATGATAAATGAAAAAACCCTTCTAAAAGTATGTTATTGGAGATTTTTCTGTAACTTTTACATTTTATCATATTAATATTTAGAAAAAGGAACAACTGTTATGATATAAAAACAGCCCTACTAAAAAGTTAAATCAAAATAAGGGTGCTCGATAATGACGATGACATAGAATATTTTGTAACTATTTAGCAGTAACTTTACACAAATTAGACCAATCAAAGAGATTTTCACTGCAGTTACATTATATGAAATTACTACAAGAAGCACTAGAAGAGATTTAAAACTATTATTAAATATACATTTGACATATTACATTACATAATAAATCATTCAAAATCTACTATTCTGTGCCATTTCCCACTGCCAGTCAACTGCACCTTCATTTATAAAATAGTCAACATATTGTTGTCTAATGTCGCTAACAATCTGTGTGCATTGCTTCTTGTATTTCCAATTGAATACATAGTATTTGTGGGATAATCAATTCTCCACAATCCAACATTTTTATCTTGCAGTCCGTTTGATTAATTGTGTGATATGTTCTTTTACTACGTGGTAAGGGTTCCTTTGTTCTTTTAGGTAATTAAACACACTGCTGCTTTCACTATATTGTCTGCATTGGTTAAGGTTGTGTTAATAGGCCGTTTTAAAATTCTCCATTTTGCAACTAAAATGCCAAATCCATTTTCAATTACTCTTGAGTCCTACTTCAACGATAATTAAAATTTTCGTTTCTAAATTTAATATCCTCTATGGAAAAGGTCTCAACAAATATGTTGTCAATTGAAATGCTTCATCTTCCACAATTACATACGGTAGCACAGGGCCTTCATAAGGAGTACTCCTGGTTCTGAAACACAACGTTCCTCCTTCAAGTCTCTCCCATCACTGAAGATTTAAAAACGCCTCCATCACTTGCCCAGCCAGCTGAACCAATATCTACAGTGTGGTGGAGCCTAGTAAAATATACTGATATTATGTAACTACTACAGAAAGATAATACTTACCTCTATAACAACATACTTTCCATCTATAGCTCCAATGCAATTTGAAAGTTCCAACGTTCATAAAACCTTTTGCAATGTTTTTCCACATTTCCTTGGATGGTTCTGGGAAAACAGTACCTCAGTTTCTCCCAAATGGTTTCTAAGCTGTAATGTAGTGGTTTAAAACCCTGGTGTAAATAATTGATGTAAATAATTTAATAGTAAATAAATAGGTGTAAATGTTCTCAAAACAAATCGTTAAAATAACCAGAGATCCAAAACACTCAATAAAAGATAATGCCGTTGCCTCAGTAGGTAGATTAAAGCAGGCCGGTTCAATCTTTTTTTATTTACTGAATTACCACAATTCCAGCTTGGTTATTTCAACTTACCATCAATATAGTAACTGCAATGTAACAATAATAAAAATTATCTCGGCGCCAAGTTATTTTTTTAATTATGCTCGGAATAACTAAACAGAGGATGCAATAAAAAATTCACCAAAATGTCAAAATAAACGATATACAAACTATTAAATACATAAATAAAAGTTTACCTCGAGTAGGATTCGAACCTACGACCTGTACTTTCTAGAGTACCGCGCTACCAACTGCGCTACCAAGGTTCAAGCCCCAATCGATGTAAATTTTGTCTTTATGTATGTAGAACGGATGTCAATTCTAAACATAATGAGATTACAATCAAATTACTTATATTAATGGAATGTGAGCCTGCAATATCGCAAGGATTCGCACATACCAAAGCAACTTGACTAATATTAAATTATAATTTTTTTTTTTATTTATGTATTTAATAAAATTAATAATAATTTTAATTACATATTTACCTTGAACTTATTCGTTCATAACAAAAACTTATAATGATATACAAACTATGTTTATTAAACATTTAAATTTAGAATTATATAAAATATATCTTAAAACTAGTTGTAATAGCCTTAAATTACTAAATTATTATTTCAAAGTAATAGGTGTTGTAACGTATGGCTAATCCATTTTAAGCAAGTACGGCACCAAAATAAAATTACAAAAAATTACTAAGTAGGTTATAAAAGTGAGTATCTCCTCTCAAAGCAGAGCAATAACACTATTAGGTTTTATGAAAAGTGCGTAACTCCCGGTGCATAAAACATTAAAGAAAGTATTTTTAATTACCATTACTGAAGCTTAATTTATAATCAAAAGTAAGTAAAACATCTTACCTAATGTATAATTAATCTGTTCGTATAGATTGCACTTATTTCACTTCAAAATCACAAGTTATTGCACAGCTGCACGTGTGTATGGTAGCTCTAATGACAAATAATGGAGTTAAGCATTTTCTTACTGAAATTGGCGCGAAGGAGTTAGGTAGTTTTCTGATGCAGCCGTAGCTAGTAAACCAAATTTTTTATGGAGATACGGAGGATTCCATAGTGTTCGGCGGAAAATTTCACAAAAGATGTCGCCAAAATCCTATTTTGTACATAAAGTGGAGTTACGAGTTTGCTGATTAAGCCGACGATATGTGGCTAGTGATTCTGGAGGACAAGCGAAAGAAAGACCATATAAGTATTATCACTTATCTTTCCTAAATGATCCTCCGAAAAAGAAAGTGAGTAAGCCTTTCATCATTATATTTTGATGTTGAAATTTTAGAACTTTCTGTACTTTTACAACTTCTACACCACCACCATCTTCCAGTGGCTCAGAGTCGAATTATGAAGAAAGGAAAGACAACAGAAATATGATAAATGAAAAAACCCTTCTAAAAGTATGTTATTGGAGATTTTTCTGTAACTTTTACATTTTATCATATTAATATTTAGAAAAAGGAACAACTGTTATGATATAAAAACAGCCCTACTAAAAAGTTAAATCAAAATAAGGGTGCTCGATAATGACGATGACATAGAATATTTTGTAACTATTTAGCAGTAACTTTACACAAATTAGACCAATCAAAGAGATTTTCACTGCAGTTACATTATATGAAATTACTACAAGAAGCACTAGAAGAGATTTAAAACTATTATTAAATATACATTTGACATATTACATTACATAATAAATCATTCAAAATCTACTATTCTGTGCCATTTCCCACTGCCAGTCAACTGCACCTTCATTTATAAAATAGTCAACATATTGTTGTCTAATGTCGCTTAACAATCTGTGTGCATTGCTTCTTGTATTTCCAATTGAATACATAGTATTTGTGGGATAATCAATTCTCCACAATCCAACATTTTTATCTTGCAGTCCGTTTGATTAATTGTGTGATATGTTCTTTACTACGTGGTAAGGGTTCCTTTGTTCTTTTAGGTAATTAAACACACTGCTGCTTTCACTATATTGTCTGCATTGGTTAAGGTTGTGTTAATAGGCCGTTTTAAAATTCTCCATTTTGCAACTAAAATGCCAAATCCATTTTCAATTACTCTTGAGTCCTACTTCAACGATAATTAAAATTTTCGTTTCTAAATTTAATATCCTCTATGGGAAAAGGTCTCAACAAATATGTTGTCAATTGAAATGCTTCATCTTCCACAATTACATACGGTAGCACAGGGCCTTCATAAGGAGTACTCCTGGTTCTGAAACACAACGTTCCTCCTTCAAGTCTCTCCCCATCACTGAAGATTTAAAAACGCCTCCATCACTTGCCCAGCCAGCTGAACCAATATCTACAGTGTGGTGGAGCCTAGTAAAATATACTGATATTATGTAACTACTACAGAAAGATAATACTTACCTCTATAACAACATACTTTCCATCTATAGCTCCAATGCAATTTGAAAGTTCCAACGTTCATAAAACCTTTTGCAATGTTTTTCCACATTTCCTTGGATGGTTCTGGGAAAACAGTACCTCAGTTTCTCCCAAATGGTTTCTAAGCTGTAATGTAGTGGTTTAAAACCCTGGTGTAAATAATTGATGTAAATAATTTAATAGTAAATAAATAGGTGTAAATGTTCTCAAAACAAATCGTTAAAATAACCAGAGATCCAAAACACTCAATAAAAGATAATGCCGTTGCCTCAGTAGGTAGATTAAAGCAGGCCGGTTCAATCTTTTTTTATTTACTGAATTACCACAATTCCAGCTTGGTTATTTCAACTTACCATCAATATAGTAACTGCAATGTAACAATAATAAAAATTATCTCGGCGCCAAGTTATTTTTTTAATTATGCTCGGAATAACTAAACAGAGGATGCAATAAAAAATTCACCAAAATGTCAAAATAAACGATATACAAACTATTAAATACATAAATAAAAGTTTACCTCGAGTAGGATTCGAACCTACGACCTGTACTTTGCTAGAGTACGCGCTACCAACTGCGCTACCAAGGTTCAAGCCCCAATCGATGTAAATTTTGTCTTTATGTATGTAGAACGGATGTCAATTCTAAACATAATGAGATTACAATCAAATTACTTATATTAATGGAATGTGAGCCTGCAATATCGCAAGGATTCGCACATACCAAAGCAACTTGACTAATATTAAATTATAATTTTTTTTTTTATTTATGTATTTAATAAAATTAATAATAATTTTAATTACATATTTACCTTGAACTTATTCGTTCATAACAAAAACTTATAATGATATACAAACTATGTTTATTAAACATTTAAATTTAGAATTATATAAAATATATCTTAAAACTAGTTGTAATAGCCTTAAATTACTAAATTATGGGTATAAATACCTGTTCGAAAATTTTGTACACAACTTTTGATAACCTCTGGTATCTAAACGAATACGGAAATGTAAACCGAAGGTAATGTAATCTTTGCACTATATGTCGTAATAACGATGCTGTACGTTGTAAACCATACCAAAGTTGAATTTTACTTCTTACAAATTTATCTTCATGAAATTTGAATAATCCAGTGTTTATTGCATTCTCTCGAAAGTTCAAAAAAATGTGATCTAAATTTAGATCTGAATTACTTGTAAAATTGTAATCATAAGCATCGAAAATACCAAAAGCCGTAAAATGCCAAAAGTAAAAGTAAGTAAAAGTGCCTGCAAAAGCAAATGTTTTAGATTTTAATATAATACGAGTTCAATGTATCTTACCGTTAAATCAATGGCACTTTACCCAAAATTTAGGTGGAAACCCAAATATGGCTTCCTAATCAAAACAACGTTAATCAAGTAATGCTCAAAAGGACGCTTACGATATCAGGTGATATAGCGGTGCGCGAATAAATATGCGCAAAAATTAATTCAAAAATATGGAAGTATAAACCCTAAGAAAATATGCAACTTAAGTTACACCAAAATGCAAATTAAGTTGCCTACCACATACTTATAATTCATTAATAATTAAAACTTTATTTACAACTAAATGAACGAAGAACGTAAAAGATTCGTTACAAAGCACTCCTTAATAATGTTAGACACAGTTGACTTTCCACATCTGTAGGCACATGAAAGTGATGCCATGCTATCACCTGTTGCTAAATATCTATTGAATAAGTGGTTCGTTAATGTTTGGTTAATTACGTCAACAGCCATACCCACCTTATTGTTATAGCTAGTTGAGTTTGTACAGGTATTGGCTCGCACAAAAACATTTTCTCAAGTGCTGGACTAGGTTGTTAAATTGGGTGGGAGACATGCGAAAATATTGATAGAAATCTTCAGTTTTTTCCAAAGTAATTTCCTTTATCAGCCTTGAGAGAAAATTGGTTTTACCCAAAATCTGTGCTTCCGTTTTTGTTTCTATTTTTATGACGAAAGTAAAGATAGCTTAAAATTAATAATTCGTTTTCATTATTCATTTTAGTAGTGTACGAATCAATTAAACTAGAAAATAAATTATGCGGTTTTCTGTGATTTAGGTTAAGTATGAAATTAAAATCAAAGAAAGTACTCTAATATACTTTATTCTTTCTAAACGCTTGCGTTCTTTTCTTTTGTCGCAAAAAGTTCGACAAATTTCAACTGATGCGAGCCGCAATTTATTTTCTGGTCCGCCGCAAACATTTCAAATTAACCAATGAGGTTTGACCACCGCACAACACAAACACCGCACAACACAAACAGCAAAATGCTATAATGGAAATCCAACTTTCCTTTTCATTTCCCGCGCAAGAGCGGAATATTTATTGTAACCTAAAAATAGATATTGTGTGTTCTGTAAATCTGTTTTTGTTAAAATTCGATAATGCAAAAAACTGGCACAGGAGGCATGGGTAAATTGTCAGAAATAGACAAGACAGTCTTAGATATTATTGGGAAAGATTCGCCTAGGCATACTAGAATCAATTGTAAATTTTTAAATTGGAAACTGAGTTAGATTTGCCCAGATCGGAATTTACCCAATCTACTCCCATTTTACCATACGTGGATAATAATGATGACCGTCTTACTTTTCTAAATTTGTAAAATATATGTAGTATTAATATTGTATTATTGTTTCTTATTGAATGATATTTCAAATAAAACGAGCAAGTTATTTAAGGAAAATACTAGTTCTTTATTGCAAAGAATGAAAACACCCTAACTGTATTAGTGTATTATAAATTTATGTAATTCTAAAGTGGTTGATTAATTGTTGTAACCTGGCTTGAGCTCCAGCTGAAGCCAGAGTTGATTTTCCTCTCGAGATCTGGTGCATCATCAAATTCAACTTCATGATCTTCCACTGCTTGATCGATTTCACCAGAGTGGTTATTCACTTTAGATAAATTGCATAACGTTGTACAGCATTTAAAATATTACCAGCAAAGACCAGATTAACTCGTAATTGGTTTAAACACGGAAATTTCTCTTTAGTATTCCAAGCGCGTTTTCAATAATTCTCCTACTACGCTTGTGGCTTTATTGAACGCAGTTTGAGCTGGATCAAGAGCATCTTCATATGTTGGTGGGATTAGCTACTCGTTTAAAGATACGTGGAATCTCCTAAAATAACTGTGTTAGGGTGAGGTCTCCAGCCGTTCTCCATTCTTCGACACAAAGAACTGTTCGAAGAACTCTTGCATCATGCACGCTTCCCAGCCAATTAGCACTTACGTAGTACAGAGTGATCCAGACTGATTGAATTGGTCCGCTTACTTAAAAAGCTATTCTCCACTTATCTCATTTAGTGATTCCAGCTATTTCCAGTGGTATACACATGGGCATTACTGATTGGGCGGAAATTGATTAAGTTGATGATATATCAACAACAAATACAGCAAAATTTTACATTGTCTGTATTTCTTGACTGTTGAACTACCTCCATTTTAATGTTATTAAAACTCCAATAAGTAAATGGAATGTTTTATTTGAATTTAGTTCTAATTTGACTGATGACGGAGATAGATATGGTCACCAAAGCTTATAAGGTCAAGTCAGGTAACTGGAACCACGGGTAACTGGAATCTCTACTGCTATATTGTTACCAGGTTTTTGCTCTCAATTTTCACATTTAGATTGCTGATCACATCACAGAGCCGAACAATAACGACTTTCAGAACTGCTGTCAATACAGAAATTTCTTTGACAGCTAAAGTGGGGCTGTGATTTTACGATAACCCACGTTAGGTCTTCCTTTACTTATAAGCAATAAATATCATTTATCAAAAAGGGACTTCAAATACTATAATTGGTAAGTTAAACTTGTATCATACGATTTAAATTAGAGTAAAATAACGTTTTTATTTTTAGGTTATTTTGATTGAGGTGATCCAGTCCGGAAATTAAAAAAGGGTAACTGGGACACCCACCTCAGGGAAACTGGGACCAGCATGACCCAGTTACACGAATACTGAACTAAAATGTTTTAATTTTGTAGCATTACAAAATTGGTAGAAACTATATCTGAAAAACCAATCAAGGAGCTGATCTGAAGTATGATAAAAAGAGTTGGAATTAGCATTAAAAGATGCTCAGGAAGGTCGAAATACAACAAGAGGGCAGCAATGTTCTATAAAGTTCCAAGATCAACTTTAACATATTACATAAAGGAACCAGATGAAAGGGCCGAGTATCAAAAGACGGAAAGGGTAGGGAGGAAAGTTGCAAATAGGTAAGATAATGAAGAAATACTGGCAGAGAATTTAAAATTATGGACAAGTGGGGCTTCGGTTTAAGCTGTTGTGAGGTCCTAGATGTTGTACAGACATTTGTTAAAATAAAGGATTAAACACACGATTAAAAATAGCAGGCCAGGGAAGAGTGGTTTTATCATTTTGTAAAAGAAACCGTTTATCCATCAAAAATCCCAGTCAGTTGAAGAGCAGAATGAAGCAAATCAATCCTTTCATAATTTATGAACTTTATGAATTGCTTCATAGTTTAATCACAGACTTAACATTAACTGGTAAGCCACACTTGATCCATAATTGTGACGAAACGTCTTTTGCACATAATCCAAGTAAATCTAAAGTCGTCGGTGGTAAGGAATTGCAGATCAATACATATGACAGCCATGTGGGAGTATAAGACATTACGGTCATTGATATGCGTATTCGGTGGCAAAGGGTTCTCAACCTTTATGCATTTTAACGATTTGCATACTAGAATTGTTTAAGATAACCAACACGACGAAACTGCGTGCTCAAGCTAGGGAGACGTGGATGGATGCCCATTCAGAAATTTTGCTTAAAATGGTACCCTATCACCGAAAAATTGTGATGAAGTCAATGCCTAGAAGTTCGTACAAGCCGTGTGACTGTAACGGAATCTTGCAACCCACATTAACCATTAATTGAGAAGCAATGAAAATGATATTCACTTGAAATTGCAGTCCATAAATTAGTCTGTAACATAGATTTCGGCATTTAATTTTCATGTAAAAAATGGGCCAATTATGCCTTCTGCAAGAAAACTATGTCAAATTCCAAACCATGTTTATGACAATTTTGGTAAATTTTTGAACACCTGTAGTGAAACCATGCCTCTTTCTAAACTGAAATTTACTTGTTTAATATTCTCAGAAGCATCAAGCGAATCAGTGTTGCCCATTGATTTTGCTTTTATCACACCAGGCACAGTAATTGAGCTTAATATGCAAAAGTTTCGAGCTTGGCGTTACGAATTCTAGTGAATACACATTTTGAACGGGCTTGCATTTTGCAGTTTGTCATAAAAGGCTAGAGTTAGTTGTAGAATTATCAGGATTTAATTTCATTATAAAAATTGGCCAATAAAACGCCTTTTAACAAAGGCAAACAAATGTTCGGACATTTTGGGAATTTATACGTTTTAGGGCTCATGCCTCGCGATGAAAATGTTTGATACCAACAACTTATACTTATTCCATGTTAAATAATTTTGTAAACATGCACAGTACGAAGTTCCAAACCTTTTCAATCAATCGTGGAATTTATAAGTATCCGTCATTTGACGGCCATTTCATTTTCGAAAGATGTTTCTGAATTCATATCAATAAAAGCCCTGTATTACGCCTAAAGTTAGAGGCCAAGAATTATCGTTATACATTTGTATTTACGATAACCCCAGCGGATGACATTTTATAAACAATGTACACTTCCAATTGAATCATTTTCGATACAACCATGCATAGTTACAACCCTACAACAATCTGGATTGTCGCTCAGAATTTTCGGGTCCACAACTGCAGTTAGTTAAGGATAGAGTCTTCCGTTCGCAACATAATTGCGTTCTTAAAACGGAACATTTATAGGTTGCAGGAACCTCGAATTGCGCTCTATTTAGTCTAAATCACATTCTCTATCGGAGAGAAACCCAAAGTCAGTTCGCTCTCTTTGAATCGATATGACACACGAAATGCTTCTTCGTCATCACTCGAACTTGACCGCATATTGCACGGGACGTGTGAATAAAGCAATTACTTCTTCTAAACTAATACTTGTAGAAATTCGTACCCACCATTTAGGCATGGTTGAAATTTTCCTACAATTGTAATGGAATGCGTAACATAAACTTACAAGTGTTAACTTTGAGTTACAGAACAGACCTACAATTGTAGAATATTTTCTGTAATTATGTCATACACAGGTTACTACATGTTGGCTTGTGTTATAAAACTTTACAAGTCTCTAACCAAAAGCGTACACGTGTTGCACGTGTAGATCTTGTGTTACAGGCCCCAGTGCTCTGGTTACTGAAGTGACCGAAACAATTAACAAGTACTAATGCTAAAAATAAAAATTGAAATCTTGATAGCTTCTCTTTCCACGACTAGTCCGGAAAATTCAAATATTCCTGCTCCAAAATGTTTGAGTAATTGACCAAAAAGGGGAGATTTCAGAAAAAATCATTTCCATACCTTTTTATCACGCCCACCCGAAATGACGTGTTGAAAATTTTCAGTCGCCAACAAAGCCCACACAGAACCTGAGTGTACTCTAATAGTTTGGATGCACCTAAAATGAATTGTAAATAAAAATATAAAGTAATTCGCATTATTACCTTTGTCCACCTAAACTCCATACCTTAATAGAGCCGTCACTACTACCAGAAACGCAATGGGTACCATCTCTTGAAACTACTAAAGCTTTTACATTATCAGTATGTCCTACAAATGAAAAAAACTATTAACAAAAACATTTGAATAATTATAAGCGCAATATAAAACTTTCACACAGTAACTGACGTTTGTTTTTCAGTAATTTATGTATTTCATGATAAGAAAAATCGCGCATTGTAGACAGAAAGAAAACTTAATTAAATATGTGGCTTGGTCGAAAAAAACCATGGGTAATTTTGGAATATTGAGTTATAGGTCCTGCCTGTCTAATTTTGACTGCTTTCCAATAAAAATGGTCTCATCTCTTTATTTATAAGGGCTATGAAAATAGAAACCTAGTAAGAGCCCAGGTAAAGCCACCTCTAAAAAAATAAAGCTCAAAGTTCACTTTAAATCCACAATCCTAAGGGCTTAAGTGTTCCTCTACAAGCACATTAAGTGACTTGCAGTTCTCAAACAATAGGCCTAACAACCCTGTTCATGACATTAAACGATCTGAATACGGCTAAGTGTGACTCTGCGGTGCTAACATTACCACATTGTGTGAAAATCGTGAGAGAAATTGAATAGTATATATTTTTTTAGTTCGTTTGAAATATAGGAATTAATTCCGTACATTGCTAAATCTGATTACTTTAAAATTGAAAAGGAAAAGTATTATGGTCATGATTTAATAAGAATTTTACGGACTAATCACAGTGAGAATGTTATATTAATATCAGGAAATTCTTTTGAAATAATTGAGACATATAATACGACGTTTAGGACATTAATATCGTCAAAGCTGAGGAATTTACTACTATTGATATAAATTAAGTTGTTTGCATAAAGTCGATCATAGTGACTTCGCCTGCTTGTATAGTTTGTAAATATTGTTGAGAACTTATTTGACTCAGTTTATGTAGCTGGTAGTGTTATCTCACATATTTGTGATTTGCTAAATTGACAGTTTCTCGTTTCTTGTTATCGTTTAGCAGCTACTTCCATCTGAAATGATAAGTTGGTATTTAACGAATCTAACTGCTTTAAAGAATGAAGGATGTATCCTTTATTATAAGTGTATTGTTACTGTGGTTTCAAATTAACTGAGTTGATCGGCCTATTTCCAGTTTTTGCCTTTATAGCGAGAAATTTCCGAAGCGGACTCTGCTTCCGTCATTAGGCTTACAGCTGAGGACTGTTTTCACACTTGAGTCGAATTCATATGTTATAATTTTTTCCCAAGCACTGGACTATTCTCAGATTCGAACTTTGATACCTTTTACTTACAAGTCTGACAACTTTACCACCGGGCTACTAATAAATATATATATATATATATATATATATATATATATATATATATATATATATATATATATATATATATATAAAACAATAAAAACACGAAGAGCTGCCAACCTGCAGATAACATACATACGAGACGCAGTTTATAGATCGCCCCCGAAAACGTTATCCATTCTTTTCCAAGCCTTCATATGAAAACTGTTGAACGCCGCTTCACGGAATCCGTTAGGAAACTCTTAAACGTGTTTTCATTGCACCCACGAAATGAACCGACCGCTTCAATATCTGATCACAACTTGTTAATAATATTCCATCTACAGGGACCTGAAGTATAAATTGTTTTATTATCTATACCTTGGACCCACATCCGCCTTAAAAGAGAAATCTTGTTTTAGGAAAACCGTACCTGTAAAATGAGTTAGTTTTCCCGCACCTGAAAATCAGCAAACCGAGTCGTGCCAGAAGTATCATTATTAAATGCGTATTAATTATTATTCCATTTTAACTAGGAGGATAATCGCGTAAGTAATAAACATTAGGTTTATTTCATTCTAAACAATTGAGATAATTGTTTAATTCCGGGACCGTAGTAATAAAATCTCGTGTAAGAAGTAAACATTAGTTTATTTAAGGTTAAATAATTAGAATACATCTCGTGCGAATAGGAAACTTTTCCTGTAGTAAAGGTTAAATCTTATTTTAAGTGGATTAAGATAGTATTAGTATTAATTAAACTAAATGCGGCATTAATCAATCAATCCAACGCCCGGTAAAATTAATTAGAGTACTTATCAATCGTATGTAGAAATAATACACCGTATTTTATAACAGGAAATAAAACAATCCCTTGCATAGAAATTCAAGAGTGCATTTATTGTATATGACAGCAAACCTGTGTATGAATATAGAACTCGTCATGCGCATATACCTTACTTTAGATTATTGATTTTTCTGAACCGACCTTCATCAACCAACTCGAGCAATACCCCGAAATCACGTTTCGTAATTGCATAACCCCGTTACAACTGCACATTAGGACCAGGGCGGCCTACTGTTTACAGGGCAGGCTTTAACGACTTTTAATAATTTAAAAAGTCATCTTTGATAAGAATTTTGTTATAGTACGGGTTCCTAGTAGGTTAATAAAAGTAGTATTAATTCCTATTCCCACAGAAACGTCCCCGCATCCAATAACCAGAGGGCACCGTGACGTGGACCAGCTACGCACAGGAGCCCAGCCGTATATGTATTTATTATTCTATTTTATTTATTGTACCGGGTGGACCAATAAGCCGATCCTCCAGCTATGTCTCAGGAACTGTTTATCGTACAGCTTTGGGAAAAAAATGTCCTTAGTAAAAACGGACAAGGGAAATTGCTGGAAATAACATTCAAGTTTCTAGCTTTACCCCTAGAGGGCATAATCTTTATAGAAAGAAAAATTTCAAAACAATTTTTTTATAAAATATGTCCAATCATAGTAGGTATTAAATAAGTAAATTAGAATGATGCATAATTTTTACACAAATTTTGTTAAATACTTTTTTCTCTATTTTTTCAAATAAAGGGTGTGGGAGACTGGGAATGTTTGTAGGAATAAATGCCTATAGCTTTGGTTTGGATCAACCTATTTTAACGAAATTATTCTCATTCGAAAGGGCGTAGATGAACCAATTACATCTACTATAAAACAATTACGTTTAGTTTTAACTGTCGTAGATAGAGGGCACTTTCGAATAGAAAAAATTTTAATTTGTCTATGTTACAAATTAAATACCTAAGTATTGTAAATTACAACGGAAACTGATTAAATTCGTAACAAAATGGCGCAAACCGCATAGATATCTTTTGTCTAACTCGAGATATAAGTAAAAACGCGTAAACATACGTAACTAGTATTGGCTCACTCTGTATTATAACTTAAAATAACAACATATATGGAAAGAAGATCACAAACGTTAAAACTTAATATTCAATTAAATGTTGAAAATGTTTTCCATCATTGTCCACACAAAGACGTAATCTATCGCGGGTAGAAATAACAGTTGCTTCAATCTCAGCTATAAATATACTATTTATTGCGTTTCTAATGCGTTGTTTCAAGTCTTGTCGCGTGGTTGGTCGAGTTTTAAAAACTAACTCCTTCAATCTTCCCCATAGATAAAAGTCTAGACATGTTAAGTCTGAAGATCTAGCTGGCCATGGAAATATACTTCCCTTTCCAATCCATTTATATGGGTATTTTAAATTCAAATAATCTCTAACTCGCATGGAAAAATGCGCAGGACACTCATAATGCTGAAATATCAGATCTCTTCTTATTTGTAAGGAAATGTCTTCTAATAAAATAAGTAATTCATTTTCCAAAAAATTTAAATATGTATCGCCATTTAAAGTTTCTTCAAACTCCACCTACCTTGAAGCTGCATTTCGTCCATCCAGTGCGGATAGAAAAACAAATATTTTTGAGGAATGAATCAAATGATTAAAGTGCCATGTTGCCGTTTTTATCGTAATATGAAAATAAAACAGTTGAATCTAAAATTGAAAAAGGGTTACAATTTTCAAACTTAAACGTGCAGTTCACAATATTATAAGAAACCTACCTGTTATGCTTTAAAATCCTTAGAATGGTAGTTTTTTGTATGTTTAATTCTGTAGAGATTTAACGACTACTTATATGTGGATTCTGTTGAACTAAAGCAAAAACGTTGATTACATCATCTTCGGTAACACCTACACCAAGTCGTTTATAACAAGGACGATGAAAGCTACCAGTTTCTCTTAATCTTCTTACCTTTCTTTTAAATACTTCATTTCCATAATGCCTCCTGTCAGGATATCTTATGGCATACATACGTGAGGTAATCGGGGCGTTTTGATGGCATTTGAAATAAACTCCAATCATATCATACAATTCGGCCTTTGATATACTCATTATGAATTAATGCTGATTATTTACTGTTATTAGTAATATTAATATCTAATTAAGAAAAGTTATATTCGAGTTATATGCTAACACTTCTTAAAAAGATCGGAATATATTGATTACTGTCAATAAATAAAAAATTTGAAGCCCCTGTCAACTTCATTTCGCAGCCTTCTTAGTTTAACAAATTCTGAAAATACAGCCATATTTTATTTTAAATTATAATACCAATGCCAATGCTAGTTACGTATGTTGACTTATATCTCGAGTTAGACAAAAGATATCGACATGCGGTTTGCGCCATTTTGTTACGAATTTAATCAGTTTCCGTTGTAATTTACAATAGTTAGATGTTTCCATTTAAAAATTGTAACATAGATAAATTTTAATTTTTTTTTATTCGACGACAATTAAAACTAAATGCAATTGTTTTCTAGTAGATATAATGGTTCATCTACGCCCTTTCGAATGAGAATAATTTCGTTAAAATAGGTTGAGCCAAACCAAAGTTGCAGGCATTTATTCATACAAACATTCCCACTCTCCCCGCCCTTTATTTGAAAAATAGAGAAAAAAGTATTTAAATTTGTGCAGAAATTATGCATTATTCTAATTTACTTATTTAATACCTACTATGATTGGACACATTTTATAAGGAAAAGGCCACGTATTTCATTCCCTCCCCAAGGGGTGGGCGGGCTGCTCGAGCTTTTCAAGCTCCTTCAGCCACAATCATGGATTCCCAGCATACATAGATTACGTATACATGCATGGTGGGATTAAGGATGGGTGTGGTCAGGATAGGATCGGAAGGAACGGAGTTAGGGTTCTGAAGGGGAAGATACTACTCCAGCATTCGCCTAAGTAACCGTACATGGTTTGCATATACGCAGTGGCCATGCCGTTATATGTGTAAGAGGAAAAACCCCTGAAAAAACCTCCTACAAGGTAGACGGTAACGGGAATTGAATCCATTACCTCCCGAATGCTAAGCAGGTCGTGTCACCACTACGCTACTAGCTTGGTACATTTCATAAAGAAATTGTTCCTAAATTTTTCTATAAAGATTATGCCTTCTAACGGTAAAGTTAGAAACTTGAAAGTTATTTCCAGCGATTTCCCTTGGTCGTTTTTACTAAGGAAATTTTTTTCCCAAAGCTGTACGATAAACAGTTTTTGAGATATAGTCTGAGGATCGGCTTATTGGTCCACCTGGTACATATTGTTATTTAGTTCATCATAGTTTAAGTTCAAATATTTATCTTTGTAAAATAATAGAATAATATACGTTTAAACCATTCTAGGCTTATAATTCAGTGTCAACAGTGTTCAACCCACATAGAGTAGAAACATATCACCCTTTCTTGAAAAACAAGAACCGATTGAGCAACCTGAGGCAAATTAAATTAAACAATTTAATTATCGTGAGCAAAGTAGCTTACAGTATACTATATCAAAACAAAATACAATTAGAGGAAGGTACAGCTAAATCGGATTATAACGTTGAACCTTCACAACCACCAACATCAAATAAAAGCGAGTTGCTTCGCACTCCAGAACAATCAACATCATATAAAAGATATACAAACAACTTTGATTATAATGTAGCAGTGTTGAAATTAAAACAAAAAAATAGAAAAATTCGTACGCTACAAAATAAACTTTCGCGATTGAAGGCTAAAGTGAAAACATTAACAGATATGTTGATCCATTCAAGATCAATGAAATTGTTTTCAGAAGAAATGAAACGAATTTTACAGGTGAATAAATAATTGAAAAAATATGTGAATAAACACAGTTACATTGATTTTAGGGTTCATCTGACAATTTAGGAATAATTTACAAAGGTGACTTGAAGGTTAGAAAACCAAATTTGGCGTTTGCTATTACATTAAAATATTATTCTACAAAAGCATATAATTACATATGGAAGCAATTTAAAATGTATTACCTCACCCCGATACTATTTCTAAGTGCTTTACCAAAGAAAATATTGTTGCTATTGAAAACAAAGCCAGAAACGGTATTTTTTAATACATTCGCAGTAAGCTACAGAACGAGCGAGTATATTAACAAACTGCATTAAAACAGTATTAAATACAGGTGCGAAGGTGTATAGTATTGTTGCAAAGTTGCACTAGTTTAGGAAACCACCCCTTTGAATTTGTATTTTAAATAAACTGAATAAGTTGCTACCTCGGTGGTGGAATGGTTAGAGTGCTTGCCTTTCACCCGAGCGGCGCGGGTTCAAACCTGGCCGAGGAAGCCGTTTTTCTAAAACGCAGAAAAACCTAAGCACTCCTTCATCTCGGGTAGGAAGTAAAACTGTAGGTCCCGTGGAAATACAATGATTGACACGTTAAAGATCCCTTACTAAAGGTGGAATTCCTTCAGTAGGTCAAAATTCTAGTGACGAGTAGTGCTAATAACCATTAGTAGTTGATGTGCATAGAGATGCCTGACATATCCATTTGTGTCTAGATCTTGGCCCACAAATACAAAAAAAAAATTATTTTTTTAATATCATTGTTTACAACCTTTGATTATTATTTTTAACAAAACCACAAATGACAAACACAAAATACATATATAGTGTGATTCTTATAAGATTATATACAGGTTATTTCAACAAGTATAAGTTTTGATGACGCTGCTGTTAATTTAGCCATGTGTAAACACTTTGGTGCGAATTTTGATATTGATGGCAAATTTACACACTGGCTGTACTTGCCAGGAGTACCTAATAGAGTAAATTAATGATCACTAGGGGGTTATTGATGGGGAATAGTTTCAGAAACTAGTTCTATTTCAGAAGAAATAAGGGTTTAGAACGGGCACTAAAGTACGCCAAAGGCACATAAATTTTAAGGATAAAATCATGAATGTAACAATTGCTGCACAAACATTAAGTTTGAGTGTGGCACAATCATTTGTATATTTAAGAAATGTAGTTAAACCTAACGATTTGCAGGATTCTTTAACTAGTTCTGATTTTTGTGAAAATCCCAATGATGTGTTCGATATTTTAAATTCAAAATCTTTTGTAGCTAACTATGTTTATAAACGAAAGCTGGATTTAAGTAGTTTTGACAAAATTGAGCAACGTGTTCATAATCTAATAATATATTTAAATTTCAATGTATGCCACTCAAAAGAAGTTTTTTTTTTATGATTGTGGACCTGAACAGGCTAAATTTGGCCTATCGTGCTAAAGCACTCAGGAACACTTAGGAAGATGGATGGAGGGATAATGAATTGCCAATAGATGCCTATGAACAGCTACCTTAAATTTTCTCATATCATAAGTGAGGGAAAGCAGGAACTAGGGAGATCATTCCAGAGCTTATAAACCGTGTAGAAAAATGTGGATTGCGCCCGTTTGGTACGACAAGTGGAGATTTGTACTGCATACTGATGATGTGAGTGATCAAACCGAGCGTTTCTCGCAAAGATAGCCCGAGATAGTACCAAAGAATATAATTCAGCAGCACAATAGCCGTTGTAATAACGATAATACAAAGAAAGAACTGAAACCGTCCTTCTATGCTCATGGGACTGTATGTGAGAAGTTAAGGACGGGTCATTTATAAGCCTAATCGCTCTCTTTTGAATACGATCAACGATATCGAGAGCGTATTGGGGAGCACTAACCCAGAGGTGCGAATTATATTCCAGATGAGGCCGAATTTGGGCCTTATACAGCAGAAGAAGTTGTCGAGAGGTAAAGTACTGCTTAGATCTGTACAAAAAGCCTATTTTACGAGCAGCTGTTTTGGTAGCTGACAGAAGATGGTCAACCCATGAGAGATTTGAAGATACAGTCATACCCAACAGAGTAATAGAGTCTGAAAACTTAAGAACTGAGCCATTCATACTTACAACAGGAAATGATCAATCTGTTTTGGCGGACACAAGGCAACACTGAGTTCTGTTAGCATTAAATTTAACTATATTATTGCTTCCCCATTCGAGAATACGTTGAATGTCTTTGTTGATTGAATTTGCCATTTCAGCTTTAATTTCTTGATTTGACATAGAAGGTGGATTATCACTACGAGTAGACTGAGATGAACTACAGTGAAGAGTGCTATCGTCAGCAAAGCAATTGATGGGGTTAGTTTTTGAAGAAATAAGGTCATTTATGTACAGCAGAAAAAGTGTAGGCGCTATAACGGATCCCTGTGGTACGCCCGCGTTAATGCTAACTTCTTTTGAAAAAAAGCCATCAACTACGACACGTATTCGTTTTTTATAAAGTTGGGATTTGTTGGATTTATTGTTGATCGTACTAACTACTTATGTTTATTTCAAATGTTAATGCATGAAATATTTTTTGGGAGCCGATGTGGGAGTACCAGTAATCCATCAGCTTATCAGTTCAAATATGCCTATAAAAGACGCATATGTCACCATTCTATTGGTGAATTAAGTATGGGAATTGCATACATTTTCTTCATTTCAAAATATTGTCATTTACTGATTATTCACAGAAACAAGATGTGTCTGATTTTAGCAAAAGAAGAATTGGAAAATATTCTGTTCATATTAAAACTGAAAGAGAATCCAATTTTAAATTTTGTGACGGAAGATGTTATAAAATGTATTGCTGGATACATTGTTAAAAGTATTGATAAAACAGTGCACTGTGAAGATTGCAGAATTTTTCTAGTCACAAATGAACCACCGAGTTTGTTGCCGAATCACAAAACGTGGGGAAACCTTAAATGTGCATCACAAGACATCATTGAGTTGTGTATCTTATGTGAGAAATCATTTATAGTATTGTATCAAAAATATACTTACACCCAAATATGCAAAATAATCTTTCTCAGAACATTTGACCAAGTTTTATGCATGAAGAAGTAATGATTCACAGTGTGGAAGAGTAAAACTGTATTATGCAGATCGGTCATAGGGCACTTTTAATTAGAAAAATTATTAACAAATTTATTACAATTCAGACGGACCAATTGTCTGAACAAAAAAATACTAATAAACAAAAACAAATTCAACAAATATTTAATAAGCTAGTAATAAATTATAATCAATAGATTATATTTTTTTTATCCATGATTGCCTTTTATATTTTTTAATTTTAGGTTTCATGAGACATATGTGTAATGTTTAATTTCAGAAATTGTACAATATTATTGTTTTTGCATAGAATGATTATAATAAATTACACATTTATGTAATGAAACCCTTTTTTTTTTTAATTAAGAACTTTTAAAACTAGATTTCTCAATAATAAACGTTTTCATAGTTGGCAAATAATAGATATTTACGTCTGCTGCGATGGAACTCGTTCCATAGACAGACAACACAATATAGATGATTAACTCTAATAGCATGACCGTGGTGTGTATTATAGTTTCTTCCAAACCACTAGAGGCGCTTTAAGCCATCCGAGTTTTTACGATTATTCTCGATTACTTTTTATTTTATTTGTTTTGTTTTGAAGTCCCATAACCTTACTTTCAAGCGCGTGTTTTTAAGATTTTGTGTTTTGCTCTTTAGTTTCACTGTGTGGTGTTGCAAAGTGAGTGGTTCATCAAAGCAGTTTTGGAAAATTAAATATTGGCAGACAATAATTTGTTCTTTACCTAATCAATTTTGTAATATTTAAGAGTTCAAACCTTATCCTTAAAAAGGTAGGCATTTTTAATTACCCACGTTATTATGCAGTAATCAACAGAAATGAGCTTCATTGTATTGCAATAATTAAGATTTAAATTTCAGATGGTTGGAATTTATTGTGCAGTTGATGGTTGTTGGGGTAGTAAAGAAAGTAAACATCGATTTCCGAATCCTAAAAAGGATCCTCAATTATTAGAAAAGTGGGTCAAGTTGTGTGGAAATAAGAGACTTAGATTTAACAGCAGATAAAATATTTACCAACTGTAGAGTATGCAAAAAGCATTTTATAGAAACAGATTTTGTGGCACATAATAAACTCGGCATTCATGCTATTCCATCATATTTACCAGGTAATCAATGTAATTATATTTTGATTAGAAAGCATTCACTAATTATTGCTTAGAGTTTGCTTCAGATGAAAGAGGTTCGCTAGTCTCTATACCAAGTCATTCATCAGAGGTATCTACTTTAAGAGATTGTTATTCTGATAACCCTATTGCAATCGTGGATGAGTCAGTTACCCCACAAACAGGTGAATGTAGTATTAAATTAAAGATCTTTATATTAAAAATGTGTTTTTTGTAAAAGCGTTCGATTATAAGCATATTCTTGATACATACATTTTGTCACTAGAATAAAATTAATTTCAGATCCAGAATATTTACTTCCATCAACAATCCTTAATTAGCCTGATGAGAATTGTTTAAACTGTTGAAGAATTTTGGATTTAAAGAAACTCGCCAATTTAATCAGGACCCATTAGAGAACTTTTTTGGACAAATACGTCAGCGTGGGGCAAGATATGTGAACCCATCATGTGAAGCTTTTGTGACTTTATTTAAGAGTTTAGCTGGTAAACATAGTCGTAGTAGTAATTGTCAGGATGACAAAACTGATATGTTTTTTTGCCTGAAGAATCTTTTAGACCAGGTGATGGTTTAATATTTATATTTACTTATAATTATAATTTATTGTTTCTTATTTTAGGATACATCACATACTCCGGAGTTAGAACAGGTGCAATTTGTGCTTCGTATCCTTAGAACCTGTCGGTTTAAATACATTGAAAACCAAGTTTTATACTGTGTTTTGGGTTTTGTTTTGAAGAAAATTAAGCCGCTTGTAAAGGAGTGTAGCAATTGCACTGAACGGCTGTTTACGGCCTCACCTAATCCGTCAGAAAGCTTTGCACTAAAAAAAGAATATGTTGCCAAAAGGGGACTAACTTACGTTAGTAGTACTTTAAAAACGGAATTGTCCTTAATTTATCAGGATATTAAATTTTTATTATGTAATAATTTAGATGATAGTAACTACTGTTCTAAAAACAATTGGAACAAAACAATTCACATGTGACCAACACAATAGTTTAAATGGCCTTATCATTAAAAAGCTTGTGAAGGTTAATTTATATAATATTATGAAGCAGCTTAATAACATATTAAAGCTAAAAGACACAAGAAAATTACCAGCCAAAGCTCCTGCACTTTTTCATGATGCAAGGAGGTTTGCTTTAAAATCACATTGCAAAAAAAAGTATAAAGTATTGAAAAATTTATATAGGATGATTTTTTACTAGTTCCAATTAGAAGTTTTTGAACAGCTAGGAATTTATATTTGAAACTTGGTACTTGTAGGTTAACAATAATTTCCTTGTAAAAACTTTTTCTATTTTGTGTCTATCGATGCACTGAAATAGTGTAATCATGTAAGTTTCCTGGTGTGAAATGTTGAGTAAAATTACTTGAAATAGAAACTAGGTGAATGCTAGTGCATTACAGTACTTACTGTCTTGCAAAATACTAGAATAACAAAAACTTATAATATTTAACTCTTAATGACATTTGTAGAAAATAATTTATCATACCAGTTTTGTAATATGCACTAAAATAATTGTAAACATGTAAAAGTCCTTTATGTGTTAAAAATTAAAGATATATTGTTTAAATAAGAGTTTTTTTGGAGGTGTATTAAAATATAAATATATTACAGTAAGAATTATCTTCAAATTTATTCTAGTAAGTTTGCCAAAGGAAATATTAGTCAAAAATTCATAAACTCATAAAATTATTTTCCTTGTAGTTTTATCATTTATTTTAGACATTAACTCATGTATAAAAAATCGCATATACCACAGTGCAATTATCAATTATCGCGGTGCCATTGTGTCCCAAAAATATTGATATGTTTCTAAATTTCCTATTCGTTAAATTGTCTTGCCGAATTACACTCGAGGTTTGTATACGGTAAATTTGTGTTGTTTAAATTCTAATCCGTTTTCTTTACATTTGTTGGAAAATTGTTAACCTAAAACGCTACACCTTTATTGTCGCGTTTTTAACGGTTAACAATTTTCTCAAATTACGCAACAGTTTTTATTAAACAACCCAAAGTTACCCGGTAATATACAAACCTCTTGTGCAATTATGTGACAAATCTTAAAATTCAAATATTTAAACTTTCCCGCCATTATTAAGAACCAATCATTGTTGACAAATCGGTAGCCAATCACAATATTAGAGTTTTAGTTTCTTCCATACCACTAGTTGGCGTTAAATTTCTAAAAAATAGTCTGTTGAAACAGTTATCTATTTGTGTTGTCTATGACTCGTTCTCTGGGCGGTACATTTGGCACTAATGTTATATTGGATAGTCAAAATGTGCTGTTTTGTGGTTAAAAATATTGCAATTTCCGTAAATTCGTGTAATAAGTATATTTTATAGGTACATTCAAACATGTATTAGAACGGCACCCCACTGTACAAAAAAAATTTACTAATATATCAAAAGTAAGGTTATGTTATGGTATTTAAAACCAGTTGAAATCTAAATTTTTTCAATTATTTGTACCAGCATTGATGTTTATTATTACAGATAAACAGACGCTGTTGTGTGAATTATCTTATTGTTTTCAAATGCCAATTAGAATCTTTATCGATAACCAAATGTCCCCATCCCAGAACTTAAAATTGCAGCATAATTTAAGGAGTTAGTTACAAATAATATTAAACTTAAATGAGTTTGTAATTAAAACAATATGTATAATTTTATTGTGAATAGAATAGATTCCAAATATGTTCACATTTTGATTTTGATGCGAACAATAATGCAGTATTATTTAGGAAGCCTGTGTTAGGACCATCATGTATAACCACAAAGTGTTTACCATCATAACCTCCTGGTTTACAAACACTTTTTACATCATCGTCTTGCCATGATCGCCCTGGATTTCCTTTGGAAAATATTCATGTTTCGTCCAGAAACACCATGTCTCATTTAAACTGAGAGTCACTATTACTTTTATATGCTTTCAAGAACTGCAGTCGAGCATCTGCGATTGATGGTTTTTCAATGAAGGCTCTGCGGTTACATTTCTTTTTAAACTTAAATCCAATATCATGGAGAGTGCTGTTTAAGCTACTGTTTACTTAACATAATCTGTTTTTCTTGAGGTTCGGCATTTAGGGTTCCGACAGTAACATGTTTCTCAATAAAGACAATAAATTTATTTACAGGTAATTAAACAAAAAGTATTTCTAATGCTCATCTTTACACAATCCGGTAAATCAACTGATTTTGCTTTTTTTCAAGGTCGTTTCTTTCCAGGACTACGCAAAATGAGATTAATTGCACTGCGTGCTTTAATCCGTGTCACTGCGCAAACTAATCTTCAAAGCATCTGCTACTTGCTAAAACAATAACAATATAATTCGTTGTGTGAAATTATTTATATATACTGTACCTCTTGCACTGCATTTAAGTTGATTAGGGGTCCTCCATATTTACTTCATGCTGGAAGTAACAAATTTACAACTAATTGTTGCGCTTGGAAAACCTAACCTTTTTCTTTACCAGATATAATAATAAGGCAAAAGTTCTAATAAGAACTGTTATTAATAATTTGAACAAAATAACTATAAAGAACGAGTAAATAAAAGGGCAAAACAACAACGAACAGAAATAATACGAGACGGCGTAAACTAAAAGAAAACGATGAGGTTATAAATAAATGAATAAATTTGACGTCAAATCAGGATCCGTGCAATATTAAATTGAAGCGTGAATTGAAGTCGGCTGTTGGACATAAGGACATACTCACGTCTCTTTTATTTTCACTGACGGTCACCTATACGCATGTCTTTACTTAAAACACATGCAAACTATATTGTCATCTTTATCATACACATGTATTAAGCTTTAATGATTGTTTAAAGGAATGTCGTGCATTCATTCGGAAACCAATGACGTGAACACCAACTCTCGTGGATACAATCTCTGTACAAATGGTAGGCCCTATTAGTGATGCCGTCAAAATTGTCTGGGAAATTTAAAATGTTGGACAACTCATATTTTGACGTCTATTTTATAAAAAAAAGTCTAAATTTGCATCATATTTGTTACGTTATTATAACGAAATAAGTATCGAAGGGTCTTGAAATGTTAACCATGAAGCTTCGACTTGTGTTATAAAAAATTCAATGTAAACAGACCCACAATTGTTATTTTGAATTGACGACGAGAATGCAAACCACGAAAAGTCAACTTAGTTACGCCATACGTCGCTTTGTTATGATTTTGCGGTGCTTTCCGGACTACATAACCTCCAATATTACTTATTTTCAACACGCTCTTGTTATTTCTTTGTTCATTACCGTATTTCCTAGGCCTTTACCTTTTATTAATATTCGTTTTATTGTTATATACTAACTTATTAGATTAATAGTAGTTTTTAGTACATTTATTTATATTGTCCTAACGTTTAATCCTTAGTTTAGTAGTTTGCAGTAATTGTATATTAACCTTACCCATTTACCCTTAAGTTTTTCTTGTTACTAATCCTATAAAGTAGATAATTTAGTCAATTAAACCATTCTTATACTGTAGTTCTAGTGTATGTACGTTCTCTCTAACACATTGAGTAGGTACTTATAATTCTTTATTTCTCATATATCTATTTCCACCTCATAAGTTTGTAATACCTCAGATTAATATGTCCAAGGCATGTGTTGTCCCAATTTCCGGAATTACTGCATACTTTACTGAGCAGAGAATTATTAAGAAAGCAGAAAATGCTCTTGCTTCTAGCCATGTTAGTAAACTTGAATTTGATGATGATTTAGGTTGGATTAGAGGCAATGTGCAGGCTAGCATGAAGAATAAGGTTTACAGAGTAGAGGTAAAGAAAAGGTTTCACAATTCTTATAATTCTAATTCCTTTTGTGTATTTTAGATTCTTTTAAAAAGCACTGAAATTGAAAAATGTTCATGTACTGTCCAAGAGGTTTAGACCTCTTATCATATGGTGGCCTTTGCTTTGTTTGCCTAGTATAATTTATCGATAACCGATAAAACATGTAGTTGGTTGAAGCAGAAAAGTGTTGACAAAGCAGTTACTGCAAATATGTTTCCCAATATCAAAAGAGTACTCACCACTTGCTGCACCAATAGATGACAAAGCAGTTAATGAGCTATTTGAAGAGCTGTCTTTATTCGGACCAACTCACATGAAGTGGCTTATGTCTCCAGAATCTGCTATCCCGGATGATATTGTACCTGATATTGAAAAATTACTTTTCTCTACGCAGTATAATTTATCCAGCAATATTTACTATCACATTTAAAAATAGAAAAAAGAAAAATTAATAAAGTTTCAAATATGACTATTGGTCAGTTGAAAATCCCATGTGGTTAATAATCACAAAACATCGACTTACTGTTAGTAACTTTGATCGAATTATAAAAGCAGCAGTCATCAAAATTTCCACCATCATTATTTAAATCACTAACTGGTAAAGTTTCTGTCTTATGAATGTTGCATGTTTAAGTTTAATTTTCTGTAGGATCCTATATCAACGGAATCAAACAGATCCAATACGTTAGAAACAATGAAAAAATTGCATTGGGCAAGTTTGAGACACAATTTAATTTAAAAATTAAAAAAACAGGTCTACACTTACATCCATGTGGATATTTAGGAGCAAGCTCTGATGGACTCGTAGGTAATAATCGTATTATTGAAGTTAAATGTCTTAAAATTTGAAAAAAAGTATATAGTACATTATGAGAGGAGTAGCAAAAAATATATCATAAATAACGAACATGATTATTATCTTCAGATACAGGGTCAGTTACATATTTTATAAAAAGAAAAACTTCATTTAGCTTTGTTTACCCAAGTCGATTTTTTATCAACTGAAATTATGAAAGATGAAGTATGGAAGAGCAACATGTTCTTTTTGCACAGTTTTTATTTAAATAAGTAAATTCGATATTTATTATCATAATACAAGGCACTTACTACGTATTAAAATTATATTGATTTACACGAAACATAGGAATAGCGTAATTTTAGGAAAATGTTTCTACATAAAAATGTTCCTTATTTGTTTAAAATACATATTCTATTTTACTGCACGAATGCATTTTTTTAGTCATATAAATCCTTGACTTCCTTAATTAAAGGGTAATTGAAATTGGATAATGTTCCACACACCTGAAAGATTTTAGATGCATAAGGTCGAAGTGATGCTGGAATGCAATTTAATATTTGAAATATTTTCATTCTTCTAATTGCTCGTTCGACATGAATTCTAGCTTTTGCTATGGCAGTGGTTTGTTGTATTTCTAATGGTGTACATTGAGCATTGGTTAAAAACGGTGGAATATTTAAAGAAACACCTGATGGTAGAATATCTTGGATTAAAAATCCTTTATCTGCTAACAAGAGATCTCCAGCTTCGACAATTGACAAAACACCACAATTTTGAACAATTTTTTTATCAAAAGTACTGCCTACATATAATTCACTAATGAAAGTAATTGTTCCATTTAGGACAACCCCACCTTCGAAAGTATTTCGATGTTTGTAATTACTGTAAGTTTCCTTTTGCTTGTTCAATTCGAGTGGAATTGCTGTTTGTATTTCGGTACAATCTATAATTATTCTGCAGTTTGTAAAATTAGCAAATGCAGAAGGTAAACAGGTTTTATTTTTTGTTCTAGATGGAGTATTATTTTTGATTAATTTTTCAAATAATGCACAATGCATCACATTAAGCCAAGTATAAATAATATTAGTTACAGTAGCTGCACTGCAATTAAACCTTATTGCCAAGTCTTCATGTAACAAGTTGAGTCTTAGTTTCATTAATGTCATCAATATTTGATCACGCTTACTAATTTTTTCCACTGTCCATCAATTGTAATAATTGATCTTGGTTTTATTTAGGTAATTGAATACCACTTCAAAAATTTCACCACTGGGAAACCCTGTGTACATCAATATAAGAGAATCGTTGTTCAATAACTTTTCATATGAAAAAGACACAGCTTCTAGTTTTTTCTGTAATCATCTTTTAAATGAAGGTTTTCAGCTTCAGTTAACATTGAGGACGTTGATGGTTGAGTTAATTCAATTGTAGGCTTATGGCTAGCGTGTTTTCATTTTCTTTACTAAAAACACATATCGTTGGCCTAATGTGAAAAAATCATAATTTTACAGTAGAGAGGAAAAACTAATTTACCGCATTAATTGACAAGCTTTGGTATCAATTATGATCTGGATATTTTGTTCTTTTATAAATATGCTTTGTGGTATCGATTTTTATCTATGAAATCAAAATTATAGAAAAATACTTGAATTGTGCAAAATTTATTTCCATATTCAAAATTGAACAGGGAGTTGTGTATATACATATACATAAAGAATTTAATAATCATATTATTGTTTTTATTAACTGAACGTACGTAGGTACATTGAAAAATATTATTGGTAACAATTTAGCGAAACGGAAGTGAAATATGTATGGAACGAAGATAATAGGTAGTAATTTATTCATGATTTAGGCTGTTGTAGAAAGAATGGTAATCCTTTTTAATGGACTTTTTTAAGAACATAAGATGCTTGAATTTCTCTTTTTTGATTTTTAACTTATCTTTGTGCAGAACTGGTAGCGATGATTCCAATTGTAGATACTCAGGATTTCTTTGTGCCTTTGGTTGGTAAGACTTTAAATTCTTCAGAATGTTTAACTTTAAACTCTATTCTGCCATCAAAATTATATTTCAAAGCCCTTAGATTACTTACTGTGGGATTGCCCACTCTATGTCCAGGTCTTATAGATTTGATCAAATTTAATGTAGAAAAATCCTTAAAATGTGTGTGATCCAGGTAGTTAACCTAGTACAGCTTAGGATATTTCTGAGCAGATTTACATAATGCTACATAATCGGCTTGCACGTAGATAGTTCTGCCTTTTAATTTTTGTTCAATGGTGGAGTGCAAAGAGTCACACTCTATCTGGGTGTGACCCATTTCCAAATATTTCTGTATTACAAACTCCTTTTTCAACAGCCAGCTTCAACAAAGCATTGGCCAAAGTGCAGTTAGGATTTTGAGCACTGCAACAGTCACTGTATAAAATTATTTGTTGAGTAGCTTCAAGCTGGGGAATAATTGTGCACCAAAAATCACAAATGAATGAAGAGAAACAGTTAGCATTAAGCTCCCCTTCACCCTTGTGCAACAAAAAACAGTTGCCTTCTTTTGTACCCAGGTCAAAAATTGTGAAATTGTGGACAATTAATTTGGTCCGGTAATAGAGAGCCGATACATTTGATTCGGGACATAAAAGTACCGATTGAAGGTCCATTGTGAACAGTTTATTATTTGAATTTTTGTCTTCTGCCTTTTCTTTATGTGCTTCCTCTTTTCTTGCGATATATTCTGTGTAGACGTTTTCTTCTATATTTTTATTTTGTACCCTACAAAATGTCACACTCATCTGTCTTTGGTGAGAAAAGTGCTAGGTTTAAATCCTCAAACATGTTCAAAAATGTATCTATCGAGAGTGCCTCAGTTTTCTGTTGCACACACCAGTCTTCTTTGTAAACATCATACAGTTCTGATTTTGTTTCAAATTGAGGCTTTAAATATAATTTTTGAGTCGATTTCCTGCAATGTTTAGGCAAATTGTTAACACATGTAGTAAATCTTTTTCCTTTCTGCAAATCTAGAACTTTTTCTCTCCATACTTTTCTCTCTGTTATTTGGCCTGAAGACGTTTTCAACGGCAGTAGATTTGTTTGTCTTTATCCATTCTGAAATGGTTCTCATAGCTACCCCTAAGGTGTTGTAAAACATTGTCTTGCAAACCCTTAAGTGATGTGATGACCATTTATATTAAGGAAATATTCATAAGAAGTTGATCTTTGACTGATTTTCATATTTTTTCGATCTCTCTCTCTCTTTTGGTTTCTTTCTGTAGAACACCAGCTGATACATAAATCTTCCTTTCCAACTATGTGAGTTTCCAAAATTTGGTAAAAATATACAATCTTTCTTCTTCCGTTTGGCTCTCTTTCGTGGGGGGTTGAACTTCTTCATCTGAGCTCTCTTCACTATATTTGGTATTTTCGCGATTGTTATTATATGCTGTCACCTCTTCTTCTGAACAATACATCAATTTCTCATCTACTACTACGGTATTGACATTGTCTCTTGTAATGTTGTGTGTTACTTGCTCTTCATTTAAGGTATCTGGAATTTTATTTGCTTCTTATAATTGTTCAATCGCATTGCTACTTTTAGCCGCATTGTCCAATGTTCCCTGGGAAAAAATATCAAAATGTTTCTCTATTTCATCTACATCACAGATTGTAGAATAATCTATGCCATCTTGTGTAAAGAGCTCTTATGTTTTCCGGATTTCCTCTAATACGTTTTCTTTCTACTGTATTGTAAATTTTTATCATTTGATTCTGTTTCTGCTGCACATTTTTTGTTTTCTCACCGGTTTTCGTTGTGAGATTGAATCTGATTGACTATGTGTTACGTCCTTTAAAACAATGTTCCCTTTTAGAGCTAAAGACAGTATTTTGAAATTTCTGGATTTAGAATCTATTTAAGTGAAAAAAATAATCAAAATTAATAATACTCTGATTTAATTTGTGAAAAGTTGAAAGTAGCTATGCCACTAATTTCAGCATTTAAATATTCTGAAATATACCTACGTTTTGAAGTTAGTCACTAATATAATATGTAACAAGAATTACTGGTCCAGACTTTACAAAAAGCAAACAAGCAATTATGTACAGGTTGTACCATTTTCGTGTTTTACGGGGTATCTCGCTTATTTTTTAGGTTAGAACCTTTCGGTTTTCGCGACACCGTGCTATTTTTTAATGAAACCAAAGATGCACTAATCAAATTTCCCATAGCCATCTTAGTTTGTGTGCTACAGGGTGATTTTGGAAAAATTGCATTTTTAGTCATACCCTGCAACTCTGTTATTGTCAGACATATTAAAAAAGTAAAAACAGATTTTCTTTAGAGGTCACAGTTTTTGAGATATTGACATAACCTACTTTTTTTATGGGACACCCTATATATTTTTTTAAAATCTTTTTCACCTTGCCAAGAGCTTTTCAAAAATATAGCATAGTCTATATTTATTTTTATAAACAACGTGACAAAATGATTTTTTTCTATAATTTACATTGATCATAGTGGATAACCGTGGGTAACCATGGTAACGCAAAAAACAAAATAATTAACGTTCTGCCATTACTTAGGTATTTGATTTTTGAAGTTTCTGCTTCTCTCAAATTATTCCTGGTTACATTTTCCCAAATTTAGTGCTGATATTTATTGTTATTCGTTGTTTTTGTTTATTGTTATCGTTCTTGTTCTTGTTGTTTAATTATCTTTTAATATGGCTGGAAATCAAAAATTTAAAAACTTTGAGAAATATGATATGAATACCTGTTTCATAGTATCTAATGAAAACGCAGACCAACTCTATCTGAACAGGTCAGTTAATCTTTACCTTAGAATTTGTATTTATTTTATATACCTATTTTGTCATATAGATATCCCGAAAGAAGACAACCCGACAGAAGAATATTTCAAAAATTAAAATTTAATCTTTGCCAACATGGATGTTTTGACAAATCTCGATCCCGAGTTTGCAACAAAGAGAACGAGGAATCAGAGATCAACGTTTTAGCAGTTGTTCAAGCCACTCCTGAAACCTAGTGCAGGAAAATAGATGAAGAGACTGGTGTGTCCAAAACAACAGTGCAAAGGATTTTAAAAAAACATAAATTCAAACCCTACAAGTATAAACTTGTTCATCATCTGCACCCTGGTAATGCTGAACGTAAATTGGAGTTCTGCAATTGGTTTATAAATATGAAAACTCAGGACAATAATTTTGAAAAAAAAAAATAATTTGGTCAGACGAGGCACATTTCACAAGTTCAGGAATTCTTAATAGACACAACTCGCGGTTTTGGAGTCAAGAAAACACCCACGTGATTTTTCCTAGAGAGCGTCAAGGCAGGTTCGGATTTAATGTCTCCTGCTTTATTTTTAACCGAAAAATAGTTAACAAGATTTATGAAGAAAACCTAAACTCTAATGGGTACTTACAAATTCTACAAGAAAAAACTATGAACATTTTAGAACATATTCCACTGGCTCAACTGAACGATATATTCTTTCAGCAGGATGGGGCTCCAGCCCACAATGCTAGAATAATACAAAACTGACTAAATGAACGTTTTCCCAGGAGATGGATTGGAACAAATGGACCTGTTCGATAGCCACCACGATCACCGAATCTCTCTGTTTTGGATTTTTTTTGTGAGGGTATTTAAAGAATAAAATTTATTCAAGGCAATATGCCAACATGCAATAATTAAAAATTGCAGTGGAAAATGCTTTTGCAGAATTATGAAGACAATCATTTATTTTGGAAAATGCTATTAAAAGAATTTTTAAACTTTGTGAAACTTGTAGGAGACATTATGGTTTGCAATTTGAACAATATTTGTGATTAATTATTTTGTTTTTTATCAATGTAAATTATAGAAAAAAATCATTTTGTCACGTTATTTATAAAAATAAATATAGGCTATCCTATATTTTTGAAAAGCTCTTTGCAACGGGAAAAAGATTTGAAAGAAATATATAGGGTGTCCCATTAAAAAAAAAGTAGCTTATGTCAATATCTCAAAAACTGTGACCTCTAAAGAAAATCTGAGTATTGCCACTGTATTCTACGTAAAAAAATCTACAAATATCAGTTTTTACTTTTTTAATATGTCTGACAATAACAGAGTTACAGGGGATGACTGAAAATGCAATTTTTCCAAAATCACCCTGTAGCACAAAAACTAAGATGGCTATGGGAAATTTGATTAGTGCATCATTGGTTTCATTAAAAAATAGCACGGTGTGGCGAAAACTGCAAGGTTCTAACCTAAAAAATAAGAGAGATACCCCGTAAAACATACGAAAATGGGACAACCTGTACAGTATAACTGCTGCCTATAATATTTTATCTTAAAAAGTTTTCGAAAACATGCATAACTCCTTCAGATTATGTATAAGTAATAAATGTGAAATGTGCATAACTCCAGCAAGAAAAGAAATTAAGGTTTATGCCACAAATTTATTTAATAATTTATTACTCAAAGATTGGAAACAAAAACCTGTCAATATTTTATCACATCCACTATAAAAAGGTGCTGTAGAGTCGATTTATTAACAAATTAACACACTGACAGTCACTGCGGCCTACACCACCATGTTGTCTACTGGGAGTTATGCATTTATCACATTGCTACCTAACGGGCAGGAGTTGTGCAGATTTCACAATCTTGTTTTTGAGCGACATCTAGAATTTTTTTAGAAAGTGCTAAGTTGTATTCTGTACATTCCATACTTGTTTATTAGATGGTGCAAAACCTCAAATCCGGCAAAATTGGAGTTATGCACTTATCACATTAGGCCAACGATATTCAATAAATAAATGAATTCAATATTTCCACTATATTATTTACCTAGATATCTTCGGACGTTTTCGTACTACAGCAGTTGGAGATCTAAAAACTGTATTAATATTATGTTGGAATAACGTTGACAGGTTTTCTTTGTTTCCATCCACAAAGTGACATGCACAAACTAAAGAAAACTTATTTGGTGTCGCATCAGCCCTCCTGATAACAAGCAACTTAAAAAATTTATCTAGTTTTTGGAAATAATTACTCACCTTATTAGCTTCAACCATTACTCTTTCACTACAAAATCCTTGGGAAAGGAGAATATCTTACAACCACTGTTATACCGGTGGTTACAATCAGGTACAAAACACAAACCCATCGCAGGTAATAAAAAGGAAATGTAAAATTAGTATAAATAACGGTAGAGGTATGCAAAATGAAATGGAACACTATAGTATAAGGATGGTTTAATTGACTAAATTATTTACTTAATAGGATTAGTAATAAGTAAAACCTAAGGGTAAATAGGTAAGGTTAATATACAATTACTGCAAACTACTAGGTACAAATACAAAATTAAACTACGGATTAAACATTAGGATAATATAAATAAATGTACTAAAAACTACTATTAACCTAACAAGTTAGTATACAACAATAAACAATAAAACAAATATTAATAAAAGGTCAAGGCTTAGGAAATGCGGTAATGAACAAAGGAATAACGAGAGCGAGTTGAGAATAAGTAATATTGGAGGTTATGCAGTCCGGAAAGCACAGCAAAATCATAACAAAGCGACATATGGCGTAACTAAGTTGACTTTTCGTGGTTTGCATCCTCATCGTCAATTCGAAATAAAAACAATTGTGGGTCTTTTTACATTGAAATTATTTTATAACACACAAATGAAGCTTTGTGATTAACATTTCAAGACCCCTCGCCACTTATTTCGTTATAATAACCTAACAAATATGATGCAAATTTAGACCTTTTTTTATAAAATTTAACAACATCGTGATAAGGGTCAATTTCTAGACGTCAAAATATAAGTTGTCCAAAAATTTTAAATTTCCCAGACAATTTTGACGTAACACCAATGCGGTCTATTCTAGTGATGCCATCTATTGTATAAACATAATATAATCTATCAAGAATGTCTGTATATAATTAAAAGTAAACAGTACAAAAATTTCAAGATAAGAACTTGTTTTCAAACATGTATCTTACCTAATTAAAATATAAAATTTAAATAATTGTAAATTGTTATATTAGTCTTGCTTGATACCTAAATATCCTCAATAATTTGTTATGGTTAATGAATGAATTTATGCAACAATCGAATATAATAAAGATAACAAAACATACCCAAGAATGTATCTTATTTAAACAAATTACGTACAATCACCATAATGTGGTGATTCATCCAACTACTCAAGTTAACCAATGGAGAGGGAACATGATCTTGCTTGCAATCGAGTAGGCTGTATTACGAAAGAATTTTTGTTGGTGTATGTTTGTTAAAGGTTTACTAATAATATGCACATTAATTCAAGATTATGAAGTTAATGCGTTCCCTAATGTAGATTTCTGTACCTCTCTTTTACATGAACCTAACATTACTTCATTCACAGAATGTAGTCAGTTATCTTGTAATGGTAAAAATTTGTTTGAAATGTGCACTTAGCAACAAATAAGCAAAGTAGAGCACATCAGTAGTACTACACACAAAATTACAACATAAATTTTAACGCAAGCAACCATATTTCACAAAATAGCAAAAATTACCCTTAAGTTTGAATAATTTAGCACACGTTCTTGGATCCCAAAACCTCAATGCCTTTTCTGTTGACCCACTAACTATTACACTTCCAGAAGGATTCATTGCCAGACTATAAATGGACTCCTTATTTCCGACGAGACTAGAAGCTTGATCAAACAATTAACGATTGGACAAAATAAAACACAAACGTACTAGTAACAGTATTATTACTAGCTGTCAATGCTGTTAAAGTTGTTACATCCCATAAATAAATAGATTTATCGAGTCCAGCTGATGCAACTTGTTCCCTATCTTTCGCATATGCCAAAGCTTTCACATAATCCTTATGCGTTCGTAATGTTGACATACAAAATCCTTTATGTGCATTCCAAACTTTAACTGTTGTATCCGAACTGGCCGAAATCACTATAAATCCAAAAATCTAACAGTTAACTAAAACCGTTTAATACTTACAATTTCTTCCATTGCAACAAAGCACAATGTCATTCACCCAATCTGTGTGATGCTCCATACTCTGTAAATAACGCTCATGCTCATATACTCTTACAATACTATCACGACCAGAAGAAAACAATCGAGAAAGCGTAGCATCAAACTGTAAAGCATTAACGCCGGAGCGATGCTTTTTCTCTTCTGCTTCACATATTACCATTGAAACCTTACATAAAATACATTTTATTACACAAAATTTGATTTAATAAAATAACCTTACTTGCACCTTTTTACGGTTTGTTTGACCCCCGGCTTTAAGGTTCGCCATTTTTAAAAGTTATTAAATAAGTTAATAAGACTATCACATAAACAATAATAAATATAACACGTCACATCATAACAATTATTTTAATATTAACTGCAGGATCATTTTATATTTTAAATAACTATTTCTAAGTAAATATGTCAAAATGGAAATGTCAAAACACATAATTAAAAAGAATCCTTGAGCAGCAAACTTCAATTGGAACCCGATGCACGTATCTTTTTTCCACTTAGGTGATCAACAGTAGCTTCTCTCTTTCCTGCAGATCAGTCAGGGATATTTAATAATGAATCACGAATTGAAAGAAAAAGAAACCACTATACGGGGTGGTCCGTAAGTAATGGTCCAAAGTGAAATGTAAGATTCTCGGCTACAAAATGTTACGATCTGACGCAACTTGCTTTAATAAAATATTGATAATAAAAAAGATACAGGGTGTCAACGTTCCAAAAAACAACGTTGATTTTTGCAATATCTCCAAAACGAAAGAAGGACCCTTTCTCATTCTTGGTATAATAAATAGAGATACAAAGTACACTTCCTTTCAAAATTTTAACTGTGTGGATTGGTAATTTTGTTGACAGATTTAACAAAAATTATGATCTGTCCCTCAGGACACAAATTGTACTGTCTTACATAATAATCATAGATAAAAACCAACGACTTTTACAAATAATTTTTCAGAAATTAGTGATTGTTATAGGAGGTAGGGGAGATTTATTGTTGCTGCATTTTGACTTTTCAAAATTTTAAATGTCAGAGTTGATTAATGACAACCCTTACTTAATACAACAAAACATGGGTGTACCCAAAACCTTTGAAAGCAAGGGTGCATTGGTTTTAGCTTATTAATACGTTTCTATTATGCACAGTGGCGTAGAACGCGAGGGATAGAGCCTATGGAGTAAATTGGATTTTTTATTAAAATACGAAACCCTGATGTTTTTCAAATAAAAAAGGTATACTTTGTCTAAATCGTTAACTTTAACAGTTTCTAAGATGTTTGCATTTTGAGATATTTATACCAACTGCTTAGGCAGGTTAATAATTTTAACATCTTCATCAGTGAATTAATGAACTAGTTTATCCATTAATTCATTGATGAATAAACTAGTAACTATAAATAATTCAGAGACAAAGTTAGTCAAAGCATACAACTCATTTGCCCATCCACGCAATTATAAAATGGCGGTGTTTAATTCTTATATACATATAAATAGCAGTAAATAACGGATACCACGAAAGGGATATACACAAAAACAATTAAAACATGCGTTAAATATAGTTTAGCCCATTATACCAGTTTTAAGAAATAATTTCGTTTCTTTAGCATCTTTGGCGTATACAAGAAAACGTACTAACGTAATTTCTAACGTATTAAGAATACTTGGTTTGAATAAAGCCTTTAAATGTAACAATACACCAGAAATATATGTGAAAAGTAATAAGTCAAAAAGTGATAGGGGAGTTAAGTCAAGAGTTCATAAAATGCATTGTGCTGATTCAAGATAGATCATAAGGTATAGAGCATAAATGAAGAATGACGGAGCATAGATGATAGAGAATTGATGATGGAGGATAGATACTCTAACCTCTATTAATTATCTTCACACCCCTATCATCAATTATTTGTCATATATGTTGTATCATTTATCAAACATCATCTATGCTATATGATTTATCATCTATTCTACATCCCCCATCATCAATTCTTTATCATCCATGTTCCGTAATCCAATCAACTGTGATCTGTGCTTTGTCATCTACCTTCTATCCTCCAACATCAATTCTCTATCATGTATGTTCTATTAGCCATTCCACATCCATTGTCTATTATTTTCATATTTCTCATATAGTACGTTATCTATTCTCTATCATGAATGCTGTATCATATATCATCCACCACCGATGCTCTATACCTTATCATATATTTTCTATCCTCTATCATCAATCCCCTATCTTCTACGTTCATTCAACATGCAGCTTAATACTTTGTCATCTATCTTTTATCATCCATCAGAAATTTCCTATCATCTCTGTTCTATCACTGTCATTTATGCTCTACGCTTTATCACATACCTTCTACCCTCTATCATCAAGTATCTGTCATACATGTCCTATCATCCGTCATCCATCATGTATGCGTTATCTTCTATGCTCTATCCTCCGTTCTTTATCGCCTATGTTCTATCATCCATCATCCATCTTCTGTGCTCCATGCTTTATCATATATCTTCTAACTCCATCACCAACTCTCTATCATCTGTGTTCTATCGTCTATCATCCATTACTTATGCTGTATGGTTTGTCATGTATCTCGTATCCTCAATCATCAATTCTGTGTCATCCATGTTCTATTAAATATTATCCATCACCTTAGTTCTATGTTTTACCATATATCTTCTACCGTCTAACACCTATCTTCCATCCCCTATCATCCACGATCTATGCTTTACCACATAACGTCTGTTATCTTTCATAAATTCTCCAGCATCAATTCTCTAGCTTCAATTCTCCATCATCCATTCTCTATCATCTATGTTCTACCATCCGTCATCCATCATCTATACCCTAAAATGCTTTGTTCTATGTCATCTACCTTCTATCCTCTATCATCAATTCTCTATCATGTATGTTCTATTAGCCATTCCACATCTATGGTCTATCATTTTCATGTATGTCATATAGTACGTTATCTATTCTCTATCATGAATGCTGTATCATATATCATCCACCACCGATGCTCTATACCTTATCATATATTTTCTATCCTCTATCATCAATCCCCTATCTTCTACGTTCATTCAACATGCAGCTTAATACTTTGTCATCTATCTTTTATCATCCATCAGAAATTTCCTATCATCTCTATTCTATCATCATCATTTATGCTTTATGCTTTGTCACATATCTTCTACCCTCCATCATCAATTATCTGTCATACATGTCCTGTCATCCGTCATCCATCATGTATGCGTTATCTTCTATGCTCTATCCTCCGTTCTTTATCGCCTATGTTCTATCATCCATCATCCATCTTCTGTGCTCGATGCTTTATCATATATCTTCTACCTTCATCACAAACTATCTATCATCTGTGTTCTATCGTCTATCATCCATTACTTATGCTGTATGGTTTGTCATATATCTCGTATCCTCGATCATAAATTTTGTGTCATCCATGTTCTATTATATATCATCCATCATCTTAGTTCTGTGTTTTACCATATATCTTCTACCGTCTATCATCTATCTTCCATCCCCTACCATCTACGCTCTGTACTTTACCACATAACGTCTGTTATCTTTCATCAATTCTCCAGCATCAATTCTCCAGCTTCAATTCTCCATCATCAATTCTCTATCATCTATGTTCTACCATCCGTCATCCATCATCTATACCCTAAAGTGCTTTGTGCTGTCATCTACCTTCTATCCTCTATCATCAATTCTCTATCATGTATGTTCTATTAGCCATTCCACATCTATTGTCTATCATTTTCATATTTCTCATATAGTACGTTATCTATTCTCTATCATCAATGCTGTATCATATATCATCCACCACCGATGCTCTATACCTTATCATATATTTTCTATCCTCTATCATCAATTCCCTATCTTCTACGGTCGTTCAACATTAAGCTTTAATACTTTGTCATCTATCTTTTATCATCCATCAGAAATTTCCAATCATCTCTGTTCCATCATCATCATTTATGCTCTATGCTTTATCACATACCTTCTACCCTCTATCATCAATTATCTGTCATACATGTCCTACCATCCGTCATCCATCACGTATGCGTTATCTTCTATGCTCTATCCTTCGTTCTTTATCGCCTATGTTCTATCATACATCATCCATCTTCTGTGCTCCATGCTTTATCATATATCTTCTACCTCCATCACCAACTCTCTATCATCTGTGTTCTATCGTCTATCATCCATTAGTTATGCTGTATGGTTTGTCATATACCTCGTATCCTCAATCATCAATTATGTGTCATCTATGTTCCATTATGTATCATCCATCATCTTAGTTCTATGTTTTACCATATATCTTCTACCGTCTATCATCTATCTTCCATCCGCTATCATCTACGCTCTATGCTTTACCACATAACGTCTGTTATATTTCATCAATTCTCCAGCATCAATTCTTCAGATTCAATTCTCCATCATCAAATCTCTATCATCTATATTCTACTATACGCGATCCAACATCTATACCCTAAAGTCTATCACGTGTCTTCTCACCTCTACCATCAATTCTTTATCATCTATGTCACATCAGTTATCCTTAATAATCTATGCTATGTGATTTATCATTTATTTTCTATCCTCTATCATTAATTTCACTTATTTATAGCTCTGTAAATATGAATTCCCGTCAGTTGCACCGAAGGCTATTGCAGAGTTTGCAGTACTGTGCAGTGCTACTGCACTAATTACTAGCAGTAATGAAAGCAATTTGGAGTTGTATAAAACTTGTTTGCATGCATGTGGTTGTATAAATGAAATAGCGGGCGCATAGGAAGATAATCATAGTTGGATTATTAGACGTTCATTAAAATGCTTTCAAGAATACTATCGACTACCTGTTGATGGTAAAAATTTTTAATCAACCCTAGATGTGCCCATCAAAATGCTACCAACGCATACGTAACGCATCGTTATCACTGCGAAAAGCCCATCCGGAGATGCCGTGTTAGGAGTACAGACATGGGCATTAACGTCTAATGTGTTTCTTGTTTGAGTAAAACATTCAAATTTAAAATTCAAATAAAGTTCTGCCGATTACGATATATTAATATAGTTTCAACGCTATAATCTTTCTAGACAAAGCTGAGGTAAACAGTGTGATTTTGTGTTTGATGGTGTAATGTGTGTTTGAGCGCCCTGTATATATGTACGTATTTTTTCTCGTTTCTTGTTCTAGTTACTAAATTTTCGTGGGTTGAAGGAGTAAATTTACGTTCTTTTAAAATCAAATTTGTATATCGTTTGCTTTATATTGTATTTCGGATTATAATTTGTCGTATTTAGTTTAAAGTAAATTTATTTGTTAGAATTGATTTAAAATTATGATCGTAATTATTATATACATTTTCATAAGGCTTAAAATTAAAAACGCCGTTTGTTATTAAGACATAAAAGTTTTTCGTATTATGTTTTTGTTAATTTCCATTTGAGGAACCGAGCCAAAATTCTTTTGCTGTGCAGTTTACCGATTCACTTTCAATTAAAAATCGTTATAAAAGCAGGCAATACTTAGCTAAATTACAATATGAACTCATTAAATCTTGTGTGCATATGTACTGTAAAGTAGATAAGCGTAGCTTACTTGGAAAAGTTCCCTTGTAGCTTCTTGTGTGAAGGCGATAATAGGACGCAATCTTTATTGATTATTTATGGAAAGGGGCATATTGTTTCTACCGCGTTTTATAATTTGAATGTATGAGCAGTATGATTGGTTGTCGTTTTTAAAGTCGAATATAGCGTAACTGAAGAATTTTTGAATTTATGTCTTCAGTCTTGGTCTGGACCTGGTGTTGGCAGTTGTGGTATGCGGGAGGGCACAGCTTTCACCGTCGATGTTCCCGGTTCTATTTATCTTAATTACGACGTACCCTTATTTGCGACTGTCGACAATACGACTAGCCGCCTTCAGTATTTTTTAATTAAGAAACACGCCCACGCCCTCTGTCCCACCAAGCTAGTCCGCCGCACTCTAATTATCTGTTATCTGTCGTTTAAGTTTCATCTCGACCGTAACAATGGACCCGGTAGTATCCCAGGATATTGAGACTTCCCAAAGAAGGATCAAAGTATACTTGAAATACTATGAACTGGGATGAGCGATGGTATCTTCAACACTGGGACGATCCCCCCGAGGAACATTATCAGCTACTTTACTGTAATACTGCATGAGACATGTTATGCTTCAGGTTTAAAACGTACGCATGATAGAAATTCTGTCATGTATGCATATCATGAGAAACATTTTCGTGAATTAGGATTGGATGATGTTGTGGCGATGTAGTCATTATACCCCACTACCGCTACTGTAACTACTTTAGCTGAAATAACTACTACACATGTTAAGACAACGTCTAATTTACATGCTAAATCCCTCGACTTGTGAAATATCGATATTGAATACTATCTGATCCTAAACAGGGGACTGTACATGTTCTTTGTTTGGATATCTGCTTTACACAGTAATGTCGAGCACGCTAAGAACCTGTTCGAATGGCTACATTTCCTTTCAATAAAGTTTAAGCGCTTTAATGCAATATATCAAAAACCTGACAGTGATATCGTCTTATTCAGCGATGGATATATTTATTTTATGCAATTTGCTAGCTTACAACTGACATCTGGGTGACCTCAATTATACAGCCACTATTCTATCCCCGCCCGTAGCCGTGTTCATGCAACCGTTCATAGAAAAAAACGGATAATTGAATATGATGAATGTCCATCGACTAAGAGCGCATTTACTCTATACGGATGCGTTTCCAAATTTACCGCCGGAAATAAAATAATATTCATATTATTATATATATATATATATATATATATATATATATATATATATATATATTCAAGATATTCTACTTAAAGCTAAACGCTAAGCTAAGCCTACTACGAATTTATAAAGAGGGACAATTTTCAATATTTTGCTTCGCCTTAGAGATCCCGAAAGAAAGTATTAGAAAAAGTTGTTTGGTGATCATGCTCGTAGTAGCAGAGAAGTTGCTGCAGAGTTTAACTTGAGAGACTCATGACGTGCTCCCATTACTCACGGAAAAGCAGCCGCTGTAAATTCTCTTTTCGGTGAAAATGGGAGTGTAACTAGAATCCATCGGAATCGCCAATCTCGTCGAATACACCCGCATCCTGAGGATAACAATGTATTGGCTGCAAATCGAGCAAATCCGCGCATGAGCCTTAGGGATTTATCGTCTGTACTGAATATTAGCAAGGATAAAATCAGAAGATGTTTCGGTCGTCAGAACATGAAGCCCTATAAACCTAAGTTCTTACATACATTAAAAGAAAGTGTTCATAATAAAATATTAGACTATTGTTACTGGGCACAAGGTAATTATTTAAATGACAGACATTTTCTGGAGAAGATTATATTTACTGATGAGGTCACATTCACCACTAATGGAGTTGTATCGTGTCCAAACTGTAGATACTGAAGTAGAGATAATCCTCAGTGGATTAGAAATTATAAAGACCAGTATAAAAATGTAAACTTTCACCATTGTTACACATAATAAAATAATTACCTTTTTTGTGTTTTTTGTGTATGTTAAATTATACAATCTAAACGTTTCGATAAAACTTACAGTTATCTTCGTCAGTAGTAATATTATCTATTAAAATTTTATTATTATAAAAATCAGTATTCCCAGAGAGTTAATGTATATTGTGGGATTTTAGAAGACCGAATAATTGGTCCTTTTTGCTTTCATCCATCATTACATGCCGATCGTATAGTTAACTTCTTTGAGGTGGTTCTTTGGGATGCAATTGAAGATCTGCCTCTTAATGTGCGACAAAGTATGTATGTACAGCTAGATGGCGCAACCATCCACAATTCAAGAATTGTTTGTCAATGGAACCAAAATTTTCCCATGCGTTGGGTAGAAAGAAATAGTCCTCTTGAACTGAGGCCCCCGAGGTCTTCCGATATCATCATTTAATTTTTTGGGAATGGTAAAAAAAAGTTTACCAAACAAGGCCGAGAAATCGAGATGAACTTGGTGCTAGAATAAGGCAAGTTTGTCAAGAAATCACCATCCCGGAACTTAGACGAGAACAGAATTGAAAAATACATTCAAATAGATGGAGGACTAGTTGAGAGGGATCAGATTTGATTAGGTAATTGTTATGAAAATTATTGTTGTGTGCTTTTTACAGAGCTTAATAAATTATAAAAAAATTGTTTTTCACATAAGATTGAAATAAATATTTTTTGCAAGTGCTAAACTATTAAATTTGACACTAGTGCCAAGTTTTTACTTTTCGTGGTACACTATTTATCACATTAAAATAATAAACTTTTTCTAATACTTTTTTCGATATCTCTAACGCGAATCAAAATATTGAAAATTGGCCCTTTTTGTAAATTCGTAGTAGGATTATTTAGCGTTTAGGTTTAAGTTCAATCTCTCAAAATGTGTTACCATTCACCTCTAAGACAGTGCAAAAATTCAAATCTGTATTCCTGCAAATAGTGAAAATACAGGGGTATCTTGATCTTAAATGCGACAAACCGTATATTTTAACTTATATATATAGCACCAATGAATACTTTAACAGTATTACAGCTACTGGTAATTAATAAAATGTCGGAGGTTAAAAGGTTAATGTTCAAGACTGATTATCTATTGCAGGGTCATCACATTCGCTATTTATAGCAAATATTTATCATGAATTAGTATATTACATTACATTTGAATTAGTTTCTAGTTCTTATTTTTTCCAACTTTAATCTATCTGAGAAAAAATTATACATACCTAATGAACACCTCTCGAATAATATATTACCTAAAAACAGTTCAAACCTTATACAGCGAAAACAATTTTTTCATGGTCTATGCTTGATCACTATAAGCATATCACGTTAAGATTTAAAGGCCTAAATTAGACTTTATTTTATGCTCGCGGTAACACATAAGTCTAGCATATAAATTTGCTGTAGTTCGAACCTAGCTCGGCGCAAACAATTTTTTTCAGTGTTTATACTACCCGCAGTATGCTACCAAAAGCGCCATCCTCAAGAAGCAGCTACCGCATTAAAGAACGACCGAAATAATGTCCGAACAGCAGCTTCCGCATCAACAATGCCAACATAACCCTTTACGCATGTGCAACGCAATATCAAACCCCTACAAGATGGCCGCCCACGTCTCCCATTGGATACAGAATGGGCTTACTGGTCTGACACCGAAGAGGGTGGGGCTTAAGTGCTCATCCACGTAGTTGATTGGCGAGACCTCCAAAATAAGGGATCTTGAAAATGTGGGAGGCGGGGCTTAAGTGCTCGCTCTCGTCGTTGATTGGGGTGACTCCGACCTTGAAAATGAGGAGGTTCCATAACTCTTCAATGCTACCTACTTATGCATTGTCAGTAAATTTAACTTAGTCAACCTGGTGAAGAAAGAGAGCTGTTGAAACAATGCCATTTTAAGCAATACAGTGAAATTTTAAAAACAGTGTTTATTTGTGCTCATGTGGTATAGAGTTTCATCAAGTAAAATCCTGTTTAATCACTAAAAGATATCCACATGTTCATTTATTCGTAGAATACTTCTCACAATCGAGTACGATGACCATAATACCTAAGAACAATTAAAAGTCAGTTCTAGCAAATCTTGTAAATAAAACAAAGTTTTTCAAGAAAGTTCGCAATTAGAATGTCTTCATTTGACTTTCACACAGTTTTTTCATTTCTCCTGTCACAGAACTGTTTGTGACTTTTTTCGTACCTTTTCACACACGCACGAGCACGAACACAAGCACGAGTACGAGCACTCGGACGCCCACGCTTACGCCCACGCCCAAGCCCACGCACACGCACACGCACACGTAAGGTAATGCAACAAATTAAATGGAGATTTAGTGTATGGATAAGCATTATTGGCGCACACATTATTGGGCAATTTTTTTATAATAAAAATGTAAATTATGAAATATATTTAAACTTACAAATTCTGCAGTTAATTAGTTTTTAACTACGGCACTCAAATTTCTGATAGCTTCACATTAGCAATATGATTCTAAAAAAGAAAATGGCGGTCAGTACAATCATTAACAACAAGGAGACGGTGCTCCGAAAACGGGATGTGATGTACTCTTTAAAGAAATGGCGGCTCAGTTGAGATAGGGAACGCTGTGATTTGTGGCAACAAAACTTTAAAAAGATGCCACTTGTTTTGTTCTCATCGAGCCTTCAAAATACGAAATGGGAAAAAGCATAGTTATGGCGATAGTTACATTCAAACTAAGAAAAAAACGCTGTCCTGAAAGAGTTTATTAGGCATACGGGACCATAACATGCATAACACAAGAAAATAATTTTCTGCAGAACCAAAGAAAAACATAGATATACTACTAATAAACAACTTACTTTTTTAACGGTTTAGTAATTTAAAAACAGGTATAGAAACATAACAATTAAAATGAAACTAATCTAATAGCACTAGTAGACATCCAGATGGAACTGGCGTAGCAACGACTTAGGTAAAAAAAGAATTAAAAAGAAATTTACCACAAGCATAAGCGACAGGCAAAAGAATAATACGTTTAAACCAAGGCGCACGTGGATTCAGGAAGAGCTTCCCTTAAAACGTTTGTTATCTAGCATGAACAACTGTAAACCCGTAAAGCGTTACGTTTACTTTTACTACATTTTACCGCGGCTACAGCTCGAAATTGAAGGTTAGGCGGGGGTTCTTTTAGATAAGGCTAGTTGATTGCTACTTAGGGTTTCACACTGGCAAATAAACGAAAAGAGTTTTATATGTATATTGGCCTATAACTTAACAATTTTAAATATTCACACACCAAACTAATATAATAACAAAATAAAAATTTAAACTGTGAACAAAAAAAAATACAGTTACTCTATAAAAAAGTAAACACACGCTCTTTAGCAGGGTACTCCGGACTGTTTTCTCCAAACCCACTCGGGCACTTGACTCTGCTCTCCGTACGGTGGCTGGCGAGAATAATGTTAACAGTGCAAGTGGAAGTTATGCATTCACACAAGGATGAACTTATTCAAAACACTACAGTTTATTGCTTGGTTGAAATATTTTCAAAGATATCAGGATGTATGGGTCGACCGTCTCTACTGGAAATAAAGGCAGATCAGTTTGAGAAAGAATGATTTATTTAATTAAGAGGATGATGTTCTAATTAGTTTGTAATAATTAACTGAAAATAGAATGTGAGTGTTTTTTTTCTTTCGATATACATTCTATTCGTAAGTAAGGTAGGCAGACAGCCTTGTCACTGATGTGATGGTGGATAGAAGTGGCTACTGAAATTTCTTTTCTTTCAAAGGGGAATTTTAAGTTAGAAATCGAGATACGTGGGTTTTCTTATTGAATGCTTCATACGGGAAAGATTTATTTTTACAAGGAATAGGCGTTGTCCGGGATTGCGTTGGTGGTGGCTAGAAAATCCTATTTGTGGTGATGACAGAACAAAAATGTTACCGCGTGAGTAATATATCTAAGAGCTGGTGTACAAGGTGTTTAAACCTTCAGGAACGATTAGTTTACTGGAATATTTGTATTTTTATTGACGAGCTGGCTAAAATTAAACGGTTTATGTACTCGGAAATTAAAGAATGCTTGACAGAAATATTTCTTTAATTTATTTTTAAAGCATCACGTAGTGTGTTACAGGAAGAGTTTGGATTTCGGACTTCATAAAAAAAAGTGGATTACAAAACGGGCAATCGTGTTAAGTGAGATAATTTTAATACTTACTTTTATTTACGTAATTTTTACCAGGTGATGCTTTATAACAATAAATAATTATGTACTCTGGTCTAGTTGATGGATTTCCATCCGACAGCATCCTGCACATAGTAAGGTGCCTAGAGCGGCGTTTGAGTGTTTTCTGTGTGAGAACTTGTAGGTGGCATCTGCCACTAGTCCTGGACAATCAACTCCATTATTCTCCACTGTGAGGTCGGCGGAATTTAGGCAAACGATCTTTCTGTTCGAGGGTGTAAGTAGATAACGACTTCGGGAATTAAGCTCACCCCGTTACGTGCTCTACGGGTGTTTGTGTAGGTGTTATAAAGGTTAGGTGCAGGTGAGGGCAAATTTGAGCAACAGCCGAGCAGAGTGTACATCAGAATTCGAGGAAATCATAAACAAAATAAAGCGTAAGTCTGCACTACCTATTTTAGTCAGACGCCCCACATAGTATTAATTAAATGAGTTAAGTAAAACAACGCTCTGTACAAATATAAAGCAGTCAAAAAGACATTTCCCTTATTCATGCGCTTGTCCTGAGAAAGACAATTTTCTAACATGCAATATTTTTTTTATAACAAAACCATACTACATATTTAAATAGCAAATGATCAAAATAAAAACTTTAATTTTGCATTCATAAAAGCAACAACACGTAGATAATGCATAAAGAATCTACATTTCCGGTTAATGAATTGATGGAACCATAAACATCTTTATGTTAAACAAATAAGCAAATATACAAGTAAGTATTCAGAAAGTATCGGCTTTTGATTAAACGACTTACATGAAAACCTCTTGCATAAAAAATAAAATTTAGAGCAAATATAAATAAGCTATCGTACAATCTATTAAAATGTGGATCACCTTGTATGTCACGTGACCTACTAAAACTGTGGGTAGTTCTAACACAACAACGGCAACTTTGATAGTTTCCTGCTATTTGTAATGACCAGAACAACAATACAAAATAAATATTTGTAAGATTATTTTGACGCACCGTGTATAGACGGTCTTGTGTAACGTCTATTTTGAATGTAAACGAAATGAGTTTGCACGGGAAAAAAATTTTGTGAGTGCAGAATGTACATTGGTGGAATTTTAATAAAGCGTTATGTGTCACATAAAAGAGTATTTGAATGTTGTAGAAAGATTTTCAAGCTGAAAGTAAAAATTTGTTTGAAAAGTGATCTTTTGGTAAAACCATAGCTACCTACAACTAACAAGCTGTGAATTGAGATATCTGGCAACGTCGCACGTAGTCCTGTTTTAACAAACTAACAAAACCGGTTAGTTGGCGTGGGTGTGTTTCGTAACTATCGTGTGTTTAACAGCTGATGTTGTAGAGTTCAGACTATTATTATTATTTTGTAACTTTATTTTTGAACGTATTCCATAGACAGATAAAAGTTTGTTGTTTATGCGTTGTTGTTTTTACAAAACGGGCACTTACATTCCTGTAACAAGGTAAGTTTTCTAAACTTTCTGCAACTTACAACCTCAAAATACTAATTCTATATATATATATATATATATATATATATATATATATTATATATATATATATATATATATATATATATATCTATATATAGTATATATTTTTTTAAGACACCGTCACATTGTGGCGTTCCCAAATGGAAGTCCAATTATGCTTTAAAACATGAAAGGGCTCAAAATACATTTGCATTTCCAACAGATGATAGTTTTAGGAAACAGCGAATTAATGCAATGCACAGAGAAAGCTTTGTGGTTACATCGAATTCAGTGGTTCGTTATATAAAATATTTTGAAGCAATTGACATTCAAGTAAATTAAGTATACAGGGATAAAGATGGGGCTCAACATGAAAGACAGTTAAGTTACCACAAACTTGTAGTAGGGGCGATACTTAGGATTTTTCAGAACCAGCCATTGTATCTGTCTAAACCGAAACCCGCAACAAAACAAGATCCTGAAATGCGATGCTCTGAAATTGAATTTGTTAAATATTAGTGGTGTGGATTTTATACATAATGATACCATAAGCGTTACCTGTACTATCACCGTAAGTGAAAATTGGAATGTATGTGTGTATATTAATCAGTGCCAGTGGTCTCCAACAGATTTGAAATGGATTTTGCCTGTTAATTGCAAGTTAACGAAATGGCCGCAGTTGGAAAATATTTTATCTAGGAGCTCATTTAATTTAGAAAATTATACATATAACACTTTTTTTATATTGAAAAAGCAGATAGTATGATACAAAAGGTATTAGCAAGTAATTTAGAAGACAATAAGTCTGACAGCTCTTTAGATATAAAATCAATATTAACTTTGTTGCATGATCAGCTATTTTTATTATTTTCAAAGAAAAAGCAATATTCACTGCCTACTATTTTACTATCATTGACAATTATTAACCAATCATCTTCAGCACATGAATATTTAAAACAATGTTTAAACTTGCCGCCAAAGAGGTATTTAAAAATAACTGGGCATGCGACAAATCATGACAATGACAAGTTTACAAAATCCCTGTAAAAAAATATATTTTAGGCTAGCACTAATTTTTCAAGTATTGTATTAAATAATTATGCAAAAATAAAGAATAGTACCTATACTGAGACGACATTGGTAATAGGCTGCCGAATTGCTACTGGCCTTTGGTACTGTGTACTAAGGAATTCGGGTAGGAAATAGTCATAAACGTGTGAGAGTGAATTTATGATATGTTGGTATTGTATTAATGTGCAGAAAGGTACGTGTATGTATGTTTTTGCTTGTACAAATGTCGTAACATTGCGCAATAATAAAAATTGAATGCGTGTTCAAGGGTAAATAGTGATGGAATTTGTTAAACTAAATCTTCACAAAAAGGTGAATCAGATTCTGGATAGTATATGGAGCGAAATTGAGTATGAATAATGTTTTTTCAAAGAGTTGTGAGTAAGTTTGTATAAACAAATTCAAGATGACTACGTTGTTCTCGTATCTTTTGCGTCTTGTCCCCTTTTCAGGATTTCCACTCGGCAAAGAGACGCATTGGGAGGTCGTTTGTGGTTGATTGTGGTTTTGGAGCGAAAATGTTGTGACGTTTTGTCAATATGGTGGACGGAATGTATTTAAGCGAGAGCCTATTAAAGCACAAAGGAGTCGCTCGGCAAAGAACTCGAATAAAGGGGAATGGCGCATAAAGTTTTTAAGAGACCTTGAATTTGTTTTTGTTTGTAAATGTTTAGTGCTGCAGTACATATTGGTTGGCTGCAAAAACCGATATTGGGGATGAAGTATTTAAACATTTACGAATAAAAGGATTTATTGTGAATTGAAAGGAAATGCTAGTGTTTTTCTTTCAAGAATTTTGAAAAGTGCTAAGGCAGATTTAAGAGTACAACGGCAAACATTAAGTTCAATGTGTTCCGTATTCAAGCGTGCGATCTAACAAAGAAACCAAAAGTAACCCTTTAAGTAACAAAAGTGTATTGATTAAACTAAATAATAGTGATTGTAGTACATGTGCAATCGTTAAGTACGAAATCGATTATATAAAAGCACCTATGAATTTTAATATTCAAGTGGAAGTAAAGATTTCTTGTGAAAAGAATGTATCCTAAAGGGCAAACAATACATCAGATTTGTTATATGCGTGTTAGGCGTAAGTAAACAACAGACAGTTACGTTCGAGAGTAATACAAGTTCTAAATTAAATAGATACTACGGCAGCAGATTAAAAAATTACTTGTTGCGAACCACCACCTATGGACATCATGTTATGCCAAAGGATTACCAAATTTTATTGTAAGGATAATTTTAGTTTTTTTATGATAGTTTGATTATCGTTAGAGATTTTATTGTTTGTGGTTAATATCACTCAAATATAAAAATAATCAAACTCTGCCACCCGATGTTATGCAATTAGATTATAAAATTTGGGAATTTTAAGTTAATGTTTTTCGAAGCAATGTCTGTAATTTTCCTGTTTTGAAGATTAGTAATACAGACATATAGTAATACTAATTTCTTTTATTATTTGTTTAAATTGTAATAACTTTTTATGGCTACCTGGTGTGAAATTACATAACGGTTTACACCTTTATAATTAATTAATATTTAAGTAATCTGGTTTAACGATTGAACTGAAATTGCTCTTTGAGCTAGATCGTTTACAAGATTTAACTATTCAGAATTCTTTCGATTTGTGATTTATGACGAAAGTACTGATTGTTACATTTTAAATTTTTTAGAAACAATCCGATTTCGACCGACTTTTTAATTTGATTTTTCTAGATTGGGTAATATTTACTTAGTTCAGAATTTTATGTATATGAGGGCTACTTAGGAAATATCCAAACAACATTTTATAACTTGAATTTTGCGTATGTAGAGTGTGTTATCAATAAGTTTACAACGATCCGTACACTTCAAAATTTTATTAAGCTTTTGGATAAATTTCTTTTCAAGTCTGATTGAATTTGAGTTGTGTATTATTTTACTTAATAGGCTACAATCCTATTTCAATCATTTTACTCCCTATATCGACCCCGCCTACTTCCACTGTAGCTGGTTTAGCAACTCGTTTACTTCGGTAGGCCTGCACGATTCCTAGTGAGGTTTGGTCGTGTTACGTATTGTTTACCGAAGATATGTTACTGAATATTCAGACACACGTAAAGCTGTACTGAGTTTTAACTTCTTAAATTTCAGATAAAGCACAATACAAGTAAGGCATAAAGTTGAATAAAGCTGTAGCCAACATACTAACAAAAACATGCAGATCGGCAGAAATTCCATTCGTTGATACTTTCGTTCACCTTTCAGCAACTAGATGACGTATTCATCCACTCACTAACAACTCATAGATTTAGTGCGTACATACATAAGTTATAAACACTGGACTACTGTCATAGTTAATTGATCTGATTCCCAGGACTCTTTCAGGTATCTAAAGATTTCGTCCACGGACGTTTCGTCCAGGACGAACGTTGTGCGTGGGCGTTAACTGTGTGTGCATCTGAGTGTGTGTGTGTGTGTGTGTGTGTGTCTATATATATATATATATATATATATATATATATATATATATATATATATGTGTGTGTGTGTGTGTGTGTGTGTGTGTGTGTAGTGTAGTGTGTATCTGTGTAGTAGACTCACGTGTGCGTATGTGTGTGTAGGTAAGTGGCGTGTGTTTGTGGGTGCGCGTAAACTGTATTTATTATATTTTTGTCACACGGGCGTCTTTGAATATTTTCGACAGTTGACATTTAAATCGTACTTGAAGGTCTCCCCGTTTATTTGATTCATTATTCTGTTTGGTCAACATTGTTTTTTTTTCATAATGAACGTATTGCAGAAGATACTAGAAATAATGTTTATTAATAGTTGGCGATATCCCAACATTCAATTCTATTAGTAAAGTTATTATTGTTCATCAAAATATTCTCAATAATGTATACTCACAGATTGTTGCTCTTTTGGTAATGTGTATTTGTGGAGTTTAACTGTTTTTGCGGTTATTTTTCTGAAAATGTGGAGATGCAAATTTATTTTCTTTTTTAATTAAAATAATGTTTCTTATTTTGGGATTTAAGGATTAACAAATTTATGGGGTTAGTACTTGTGACAGCCACTCTCACATGTCATATTTTGAATGAGACTTGCGTGCGTCTGTCCGTGTTCGCGTGTGCGTGTGCGCGTGCGAGTGCGAGTGATAGTGCAAGTGCGAGTTCGCGTGTGCGTGCGCGTGCGAGTGCGAACGCATCTGCGTTTGTGTGCGTGCGCGCGCGCGTGTGTGTGTGAATTTGTAAATAAAATAGTTCACATTAATAGCGGCCTTCCCCTCGAGGAAACAAATAATGTAAACATAATAACTCCTTCTGAAGCCACAGTTGATGCAGATTGGTAGACAAAAAAACCGAACCCAATCGCGCGATAACACTGGCTACTGGAACATGTAGGGATTGCTCCCTATAAGGTGTCACTCTAACAACATTCCCAAGAACATTGAAGAACATTTAAATAGTTATGGAATAAAGGATCCAAGTGTAGAACAAGTTACATCGAAATATCCGGACTTGTATTCAGCCTTTAACACATTGCGTGCCACGTCACCCACATAGGGGTGACACTGATGTTTCCGTGACGGCCACGTCACCCATATACGGGTGACAGACAAATTTTTCTGTAGGCCGTGTCATACACATTTGTATGCCAGCCAACGTGTTTTAAATGAGGATATAGCTTGGTAGCCTCCTCTGAAACATCACTTTTTGGTTGGTCTTAGCAAACTAACAATCATTGGTTTTATAGGACAATTTAAAACAAAAGTGTTCTTTTATAATTTATTTATTAATTGAAATGCCAGAAAAATAAAAAAAAAACACTAACGTTTAAAAACAGGGGAAAAAACGTAAAAAATAAATGGAAGTAATGCAAACTAAACAGTTGCAATGAATAAGGTAATAATTCGTTAATTTTTCTGATGAATTAAATTAAAACATGACAAACATAGCTGAGGTAAATCTACAAAGCCATCGCAGTGAGTATGGACCCCTTTGCCTTTTTCCTGGCTTGATTACGGCCTAGCTCCTTTTGAATTTTTCCATAACAAGATGTACATTTTCGTCTCATCTTCTTGCCATTTTCGATTGTCGGAACCAAATGATATGCTGATTTCTTTCCATGCTTAGGTTGCGGTTCGCTTGCTTGTTCAATATTGAGTAATTCGGCTGTCAACTAATCCCTAAACTTTACTATTCCAATTTTTTTCTTGGTCACATGCTTGTACACGACCCAGGCGTTAACCACTGCTATTCCTAGGAGAAATTCTAACCCTAACTTTCGAAACCATTTTATACCTTTCCTTAAGGTAGATACATAAGACGCCATTTGGTCGGAAAGGTCTATGCCCGCCTTCACTTGATTGTAAGCCAAAACTCCAAGTGGTTTGTGCGTCGCCTTCTTCGACTTACGTCGAGCAGGTATTGAAGGTTGGATTTCCATAGCTAAACCATCAGCAGCAGAGTAATTTGTAGGGAATTCATCTTGAATATCCGATTATTCTGTAAATTGGTCCGGACCGGAAGATTGCTGCAATGAAAGAACAACGTTCGCAGAAGTAGAGGGTTGATCCAATTCGATTGGTTCTATAGAATTACCAGGAGCAGTATTAAGAGAAGGTTTGCTAGTAGGCGTATTTTTACGCTTACCAGGAACTAATGTAGGTGAATGTTTAGTAGAGAGAAGACGGACATCGCGAGTGTCTTTCCATACTAAAGCGACATTACCGTTCTGGTCTTCACGAGCAATAATTTCGCCTTTTTTTAATTTAACTGTTACAACTTCCTTTGGCATATGTTTTTCGTTTGCTCTGAATGTTCCTACAACATGGGTATTCTGATCTATCAATGCTTTAGTTAAGTCATAACTGGTATCGATATATAAAGTTCTGCCCTGATTCAAAAGTGTTGCTGCTAATTGTAAACAAACGTTATGCGCCAAACCAATTTCTCTTGTACCACTTGCCGCCCTACCGGCATAAATTTGTATGGACCATGTATACCCATCAATGGAGCATAACTTAAATAGTTTTATGCCTTAGCGATGTGCTTTATTAGGAATATATTGCCTAAAGATTAGGCGGCCTCTTCATGGCACAAGCGTCTCATCGATAACGATGTCCTGGTTTGGCATAAACAGTTCTTGAAATTTGCGTTCCAGTATGTCTACTAACGGCTGTATTTTTCCCAAACGATTTCCAACCTTTGTAAATACCGCTTTTGGCCCAATAATTTTGGAGAGAACTAGTTTTTACTAATCCCATCCATATCGTTAAGCCTAAGAATTTTCTTAGTTCTTCTACATTCGTCTCTTTCCATTTATTAAGTCGCGAATATTTCTTGGTAGTTCTGGAGTTAATAGTTTGCCGAGCAAACTCGTTTGTTTGTGCAACAATGTAGTTAAGTAATTCGTGATCCACCAAAAGGGAAAACACACCTATAGGGGTAACGTCCGGCGAAATATCTTTTTGTACCCCATGGAGTCCAGTAAACACAAAGTTTTTGTGTCTGTCTTCATACGTACACCAACTACATTCTGGTGGTATGAGAATGTCTGGTTCTTCTGATGCAGTTTTTCGCTCTTCCTCCAGAGTGATCTCCTGTAAGACATCTGTTCTGCGGCTCATCATTGCTGCTCGACAATTATTGCTCATTTTTACTGATCGATTCAATCCATAAAGGATTGTCAACAGAATCGTCGGAACTATAGTCCCGTTCATCTACCTCGTTCTCAAATTCGTCTGTATTGTTCGCAATATCTTCCAGTTCTTTACCACTTAACTTCCGCTTACTCATTGTCACTTACTATTCACGCACTAAAAGTATCTAACTATTCACTATTTGTCTCTTTCTAAGAACTCAGTGCACACCTGCAACAAAAAAGGAGTTAAACACAAAAAAACACCGTCACCCCTAAATGGGTGACGTGGCCTCACATGGAAAAAATATGAAAATACTTCCCAGGGGGCCATGTCACCCATATGTGGGTGATGGACAAAAAACTTAATGTAATAAAAAAAAAACATCGAAAATACATTTAGTTGTACTTAAACACTAATAAGAAAAGATTGGCACGCAATGTGTTAAAGTATCTGTTCTACCAGAATTCAAAGAAAAGATCTTAATGCCAAGCAACTGGTCAGGGAGAATACGCATCAATAATTTTTTATGGAGGATTCAAAAACCACTTGCAAAATAGCTCACTATTCAAATTATTCCATCTCAATATACAGAGCATTCAAAATAAATTTGATTTACTCGAATCGTTGTGTGGTGCTAAGTTTAATGTTGTGTACATAAATGAACATTGGCTATCTCAAATAGAATTAGAAAATACTACCCTTTGGATCGATCCTCATTGCTTTTTCCTACTGTAGAAGTAATATTCTGCACGGGAGTGTTAATATTAATAACTCAATTCAATTCAACAAAGTTTATTAAAAATTTTAGAAATTAACAATTCATTTTCTATATACATATCACACTTAAAACTAAATATAATAATAAATGTGTATATTGTTGTATTGGTGGTGCGCTGCTCAGGAATCTTCTTCCTCTTCAGCGCGTGGATTATAGAGTTGTTGGGTTGTGGGTCGTATGGATTGCTTGTTGACAGTGTTGTGCTTAGAGTTGTTGGTCGTTCGTAAAAAAAAGATGTGTTGTGGAGATGTGGTGTTGTTGGAGTATGTTGTGGACTGTCCTGTTGTCGCTCGGTTGTGGCTGGTTGCTGATGCCCTGCGTATCTGAAATAAATGAAACATGTGTTAGTTGTGTGAAACATTGTCGGTTTTAATAGAACAGTATAAATTAAATTATCGATACTATATACTTATCTGGGGCACCAGACTTCGCTCCGGACCTTTGTATGATTACCCGAAAAGGACAACCACCTCTGAACCGTGCGTGAGAATCACTCCCCATAGGTCCATCGCAGTTTGCGCCTGAACGAGCGCCGCTGCCACCTTACGGATGACAGGTAGGGCCTTCTCCATATCGAGACCTCCGAGGAGGCCCAATATGGCGTCGAACCCTAAGGTGGGTTGGGCAGGCGGGGTAACGACAGCGACGGGAGCCGTTCTCGGTACTTCCGCCTTCTCAACCTTGCCTGCTGTCGCTCGGGCGTAACTGCCGCCGGTCCGGGTTGAAGAAGGCGTGCTGTCAGCGGTGTCCTCTTCGGTCTCTGCTGTACTTCCGTCTTCTTCCGTTGCGGAGCTCGAGGGAACTTCGGGCATCCCCTGTAGCTGGCGGAGTGGTCCCCACCGCAGTTAACACACTTTGCCCGATCTGTACGGGGTTTAGTGCATTCACTGCTGTGGTGATTGCCGGCGCACTTGACACAGCGTGCTGCCGCCCTGCAGCAACGCTGTGCGTGACGGAAACCTTGACACCGGTGACACTGCCCGATGGGGGATTTCCGCCGCAAATCCTCGATGGTGACTCGGAGGCGGGCGACGTGCTGCACCTCACGGATCTTCTTCCTGTCGTCCTCGGACGGCAACTCCACCATCACGAGGGGGATCGGGCGTCCTCGCTGCTTCATTCTGAAAACAGAGAAAGTATTAACACCGTGGGATTTTAGCTCTGAGCTAACATCGGCCTCAGAGAGCTCTACGGCACGCCGCGTATCACCACCTTGGCAAATCGCTCGCTCTTTGCCTGGTAGGTGTGATACGGAGTACCACACCTATCCATATACCTGATCAGCCTGTCTCGGTCCTGGAGTGAGGCAGGCTGAATCCGGATTCCCTCGCTGAAAGCCTTGGCCCTCGTGAAGGCGATCCGCTGTCGGTCCATTTCTCGAGAGAACGCTATCCAGTTCTCCTTCTGACGTAGGATTACCGGAGGCACCTTCTCCCTGGTGTCCTCTTCGGTAGTCTGCTCCATTGCTGCAGCGCTGTCGGTGTGGGTTCCAGGGCCTGGAATCCGTTGTCCGTGGGCGGCGGCGTAGACGGGCGAACCTTCTGGGTCTTCTTCGGCTTCTTCTTTTACAGCACGAAGTCGTCGTGGCTGGTGGATCCGGGGCGGGCCTCTTCTTCAGCGTATCTTCTAGGGGGGCGATGCCTTCTAACGGTGGCGGTCGTGTCTTCTTTTGCCGCCTCCTCTTCTGTGCGGTGGCGGCAGGTGGCGCGTCACTGCTCGCTCTCTCGAACGGTAGATCGAGCAGTGACGGTATCGCTGGCGGTATCTGGAACTCCCGTGGGTCCTGTGCCGCCGACGGTGACAGCGGCTCTCCCCGAGCTACCTGCTCCACCAGGAACTGCCGGTAGAGGCGGCTGTTGATGTTCGGCTCCTCGTCGTAAAAACGATGGTATCTTTTTCCAAATAGACTGCCTAGTTGATCTAAAGTTGATCTTTTCGAATCGAGCTCTCAACCTCGAATGAATGAATTAATTAATAAAGTCACATCTAAATTATAAGCCTTTGTCTCAAATTAACGCAATGTCAGTTGAACTGCATTGTGAAGTATGTGTGATTTACTGCATCGATTGTGGTGTAATAGACGTTATCCTTTATCAATCACCTACAGGAGACCTTAATATTATTTGCACACTATAGAAAAAATCTTAATTGCCCTAGGCAAGTAATGTAATATTTTAATTTCTGGTGATTTTAATGTTCACTTTAATAGTGTTGATAATAACATAAAAATACTGTGAGATTTGCTAATTTCTTTTGGATTCGTTCAAGCAGTACATTTTCCTACTAGGAAGGAAAATGGAATTGACAATGTATTTGACAATTTTTGAATTAAAAACTTTAAGACGCATGCAGTAAATACAATTTTTGCTGATGTAGCTATTGTTGTGCAATACAACTCTAATTACCTAAAGTCAAACGAGTTATTTAATACTAAAGTTCATCGTCCTCTTACGAAGAATAGTTCTAATGCACTTTTTAATACGCTAATGAAAAATTTATAATATTATAATGTCTGCAAAAAAAGCTTTTGCTGTAAGATTAGCAAAATGTAGCGTAGTGCACCACATAAATTGGTTTAACGATCAACTGAGAAATCTATGCAATACTTTGCACCTAATTAATGAATTATGTAAGTATAAATTCAACAATCTCATTAACGTTAAACGAGAGATTATCAAGATCTATCGAAAAGCTATTCGAAATGCAAAAATTAATTCAAACAGTGCCATTAATAGGTCTTCAAATTCTATAGTTAATAAAGATCAAGTAAGTAGCTCAATGTAGATGAATTTAACAGGTTTTTTTTGCACAGATATTGTAATAAATCTGCCTCAACCAAATATTTTTGATAGTACGCCAATATCTGACGAATTAAAATTTACTTTGAATTCTACTTCTTCAGTGGAGGTGAGAGATACTTTACACTCTATAAAAAACAGTAACACCAAAAATATCTATGGTATTAGTGTCAGTCTAATCAAGCGTAATATTAATTGGTATGTACCACTACTTGTAAAATTGATTAACTCTGTGAATGGTGAATGTGTTGCGCTGTTACTTGTTTAGTGTACATGCAAAAAATTGGAATTTTTGGGTAAAGGACTAAAGTGTTATGATTTATTCATTTGTGCAAGTTTCAACTTTTCTGTGCATACTAACTACAAACTTTGTTGTTAATAATAATTGAAAATTTTTTTTTCACATTTTTTTAGTTTCGAGAATTTTTGGATTGCTATCTTTTGCGCTGTTTTCTGTTTAGTCTACATGCCAAAAATTGGAATTTTTGGGTAAAGGATTAGTGATTTATAAATAAATATAGATATAAATGTACGCAATATTCAACCTTTATGTACTATTTTCACAAGACTATTTGTTTTGAAATTTTTTTAATTCTGAATTTATTTTACTGCTATCCTTTGCGCTGTTATTTATTCAGCCTATATACAAAAATTCAAAATTTTTGAGTTAAAAATTAATCTGATATGATATGATAAGGTGATTATGGTCTCTAACTTTTATATCAGAATTAGTAAATGGTTTCCGACAAATGTGACAAATCGTGGTGCTTTCAAATTGCTCAACCTGACTGAGACTTAAATTACCCATTGGAATAATTTGATTGATTATTTCGGTAGCTCAATGCGCAATACTTTGAAGCTCGTTAACAAACCATTGAATGCAATCCTTTCCTCTATAAAGCCTAAATCGAGATAAAGAATCATCATATGAACACTTCAAATAGTAAGCAATACTGAAAGGTGTGTGTTTGGAGTGAAATAGAGTATTACCTTCGAAACCATTTGCACACTTCTCTAAAATACTTTCTAAATCAGCATAAATGACAAATGGCACCTTTTCCTGGAATGCAAAATTTTTGAACTGTAAATTCATTTCCGCTTCGGTAGGCAGCCTAGTAGAGCATTGATTAAGTTGACTGCAATATGTTAAATGCTTTTCTAAAGCTACATCAGACCAAAAATGGTTCAAGCATCGGTAACAAATAAATTGCTTGCGGTTGAAATTCGATATCTGTTTTGAAAATAAAGCTGACATATTTTTAATCCATGTGAAATGGTATACAGTATCATCCGCGGCCTGATCAGAAAGTATTAAAAGATTTATGGGTTCTTTATCGCTTTGCTGATTACTCAATACAAATGGTGCAACTTTTTTACCATTTATACAGTACAAATTAATTGCGAGGTTGTTTAGTTTCTCAAATTTTTTTACATCATCCAGCTGAATGGGGAAGTGAATTGAATCAAAATTCAAAACGTCTAGAAAATGAGGATAACTTTGAACCCTTTCCGTATGATATTTCGCGGGATATAATGCCGAAACAACGGCCCACAGGAAGCAAAACTCATCGTTATTTTTAACATTAACAACAGCATGCTTTACTTCTATGAAGCGTGGAACTTTAACATAAGTTGAACAACCGCCTCTAAATGGGACATAGCTATTAATATTTACTTTTAAATGTAAGACTTCATGTACTGCCCAACCGGAATCCCTTTCGGAAAACTCCTCTAATTTTATCCGTAACTTATCATACACGTTTTCATTGTACCAGACACGTATATTGGTTGAAATATCAATAACGCAATTTTTTGTGGCAAAAGTCTTCAACTCAATACTATGATTTTGGGGTTGCATGAAATTACAGCCTAAGACCACATTTACCTTTAGCATAGATTGCCTTAACATTAATTTCACCTTACGTGCAAAACTATTATATGTGTTTAGTAAATGGACTGCTGCATCATCAGCATGAACTGCAGGCAGTCCTTGATATTGAAAAACTGGATGTGTGTCTCATATCAGAAACACACTTTACTAGTGAATCTTTTATAAAATTTAGGGGGTATAAAGTGTATCACACTCTTCACCCCGATAATGCAGCCAAGGGTGGCAGTGCAGTTATAATTAGGGATACCATAAAGCATTACCCGGAAATTGAGTATAAAACAGAAGAAATACAAGCTACAGCGGTGAACATCAAAACCAGAGATCTCCAGGTTACTGTAGTAGCAATTTATTGCCCACCTAGGCATGCTCTTAAAAAAGATAGTTATTTACACTTTCTAAATAAACAAGGTACTAGATTCATCATTGGAGGAGACTTTAATGCTAAACACGTCCAATGGGGATCTAGGCTGACAACCACAAAGGGCAGAGAACTCTTAGAGGCAACTAGAGAGCTGAAATGTGAGACATTGTCAACAGGTAAGCCCACGTATTGGCCCACGGATCCGAATAAAATCCCGGACCTGATAGACTTCTTTATTATTAAAACATATCTACAAATTATTTGCAAATTAGTGAAGGCTATGATATGAATTCTGATCACTCACCAATCGTATTAACGCTTAGCGAAAACGTTACCCAGAAAGAAGAATATCCGAGTTTAACAAATAAAATGACGGACTGGCAAAGCTTTAAACTTGACGTAGAAGAAAAATTGATTTGTCAGTATCATTAAGAAATAGTCAACAATTAGATGAAGAGATGGCTACTTTTATAAACCTTATACAACAAGCAGCGTGGGACAATACACCCACTATTAAGCGAAGAATCAAAAGTAACAATTACCCAATGGAAATAAGAGTTCTAATAGCAGAAAAGAGAAGATTGAGGCGAAAATGGCACCAAACAAGGAATCCATTGATAAAACGATTTTGAATAATGCTACTCAACGGTTAAAAAGAGAAATTTTACGTATAAAAATAAGTCCATTGGTGGTTATCTAAAGAAATTGACAAATGATCAAAGCACTGGTTATTCCCTTTGGAAGGCCACTAAAAGGCTGAAGCAACCTATCATACAAATTCCACCGATTAGGCAGGAAAACGGAAAATGGGCACGAAACAACGAGGAAAAAGCTAGAACATTTGCTGACTACTTAGAAACGATATTCCAACCAAATGAAGGAGATAATAACACTGTAAATTGGGAACGGCCAATCCAAAGAAGCGTTGTAATCACTCCAACTACTCCAAAAGAAATCTTTACCGAAATTAAAACAAATATTAACCCCAAAAAAGCCGCAGGATTTGATATCATTACTGCCAAAAAAAGCTACAATAAAATTAACACATTTGATTAATGCTTCGTTCAGACTGAAATATGTCCCAAAATTATGGAAAATTGCCGAAGTAATAATGATACCGAAGCCTGGAAAACCACCCCACGAAGTATCGTCTTACAGACCTATCTCACTATTACCGATTATATCTAAACTTTTCGAAAAGATACTATTGAAAAGGCTAAAACCTATACTGGAAGAACACTGTCTGATTCCTTCACATCAGTTTGGGTTCAGAGAGGGCCATTCCACTATCGATCAGGTACATAGAATTACCAACATAATTGAAAAAGCACTTGAAGAAAGGAAAGTCTGTTCTACAGTATTGCTGGATGTAGCACAGGCATTCGATAAAGTTTGGCATAAGGGCCTAACATATAAAATGGTAAAATTCCTTCCTCGGGAATACGCAGAAATTTTGGAATCATATATAACAGGTAGATACTTTAGAACCAATTGAAGACGCCTACTCTGACCTAAAGCAGATTAGAGCGGAGTCCCTCAAGGAGTGTATTGGGTCCGGTCCTTTACCTCCTATATACAAGTGATATTCCGCAATTAGATCATAATACGATTGCTACGTTTGCAGATGATACTGCCATATTGGCCGTAGGGAACAACCATGAAGAGGCTGCAAGAAAGTTACAGATATCAGTTAACAAGGTTAACAGTTGGACCAAAAGTGGCGCATCAAACTTAATCAATCAAAATCAGTTCATATTAATTTTACTAATAAAGCAGATCAGTACCTGCCGGTTAGCTTAAATAATACCCAGATTCCATACGAAAATACTGCAAAATATCTGGGCATTACTCTAGATGCAAAGCTTCGCTGGAAAGCCCATGTTAAAAAGAAAAGACAAGAACTTGACACGAAGTATAAAAATGTATTGGCTGATTGGGAGAAATTCCACTTTGTCTGTATATAATAAATTACTTGTATATAAACAGATCCTCAAACCTGTGTGGGTGTACGGCATACAGCTCTGGGGCTGTGCCGCAAAGAGCAATATAGAAATAATACAACGATTCCAAAACAAAGTGCTAAGGAACATAGTCGAAGCGCCATGGTACGTTAGAAATAGTTGTCTTCATAGGGATTTGGAGATAAGCACTGTTGATCAAACTATTGTCGAATTTGCAAGAAGACATGAACAACGACTTCTTTATCACGATAATGTTGAGGCCATCCAGCTTCTTGACAACTCGCAGATAGAAAGATGGCTCAAGAGGATAAAACCTTATGAGTTAGTAAAGTGATAGTGTTAAAAGCAGAGCAGTGTGTGGGTGAGTGAGCTTAGGTGTACACGTCAGGTTTCTGTGTAATTAGGTTATTAAATCCTAAGGAACACTAACGAGTAAGTCCTTAGTTACAAGTGTGTATAGTAGTAAATTAGGTTAGAAAGGAATTACTCATTGGTTGATTATTTTGACCAGATTGTAATATATTACTTAAAATAAAAAAAAAAAAAAGTAAAAATATCAAAGGGTCCTTAATGTTTGACGTATTGATTATAATTCCTGTTAGCAACCTACCATTGAAACATGAGTCTAGGGGGTACCAACGTAATTCATGCATACCTTTTTTATTGACAATTCCACTACCAACTTTCCCTGAAGCGTTCTTTAACCGTCTCAATCTAACCAGATAGCACTTGAGCAATGCTAAATTGCTCTCAAGCTTAAGCAATCTTTCATTGGTCTCATAATAAATTTTATGTTTAATTATATCTTGCAATAGCTTGATATTGGTGTTAACTATGCGGATGTGCCTGGCAAATTCCTTTTTTGTTTTCAATAAGGGAACAATGCGCTTTGTTAAATTAACCATCTCACTCCTACTTGGCATACTCATAGCTAGCAATATGAAGCACACACGTAACAATGAACTTTTAACAAATTGCTCTTCACAACGGTTCTAGTCACGATTGTAAAAATATGATGCACAGACAGATTAAGCAATAATAGTTACTCTTTACGTTTAACAAATTGCTCTCCGGTTTACAATAAAACTTCTAGTCACGATTGTAAAAATATGATGCACACACTGGTGATTAAGTAATAATAGTTGCTTTTCACTTTAGGTAATTTGTTGTTGTGACGATTGTAATGTATCGACTGACGTGGGACTGTTCTTTATCTACTTATATAGAGATAAGATCGGGTAAGGTCGGATAAGTTCGGATCACCTTTTCATAAGCTACAACTCAACAATGAATCGTCTTTGTCCTTTTACCTTCAAAATTGTAAGCATAGATTTTGAACCGTTGAACAATGCATCGTCTTTATTCATGATTTCTCGGAATTTCATAAGCTACGACTCAGCCAAAACAATGACTCGTCTTTGTTCTTTTACCTTGAAAATTGTAAGCATAGACTTTGAACCGTTGAACAATGCATCGTCTTTGTTCTTGATTTCCTAGAATTGAGATAACAATTTATTTTTATAACTCGATCAGAAGAATGAATCGCTTTTGTTCTTTTGCCTTGAAAATTGTAAGCATAGACTTTGAAGCGTTGACAATGGATCGCCTTTATTCTTGATTTCCTAGAATTGAGATAGCAATTTATTTTTAAAATAACGGAACAATGGATCGTCTTTGTTCATTTCTCAGAGGTGTGACCTTGTAAACATAAACTTTAAATCGTTGACAATGGATCGTCTTTGTTCTTGAAAACTGATTTCTCAGAATCGAAGTGTATTTAGATAGCAATCTATTTTTATAAATCAACCAGAACAATGAATCGTCTTTGTTCATTTCTCATGTAACCTTTGAAAATTATAAGCATAGACTTTGAACCGTTGACTATGCATCGTCTTTGTTATTGATTTCTTAGAATTGAGATAACAATCCATTTTTTAGAAATTATAGCGGAACAATGAATCGTCTTTGTTCTTTTGCCTTGAAAATTATAAGCATAGACTTTGAACAATGGACCCCCTTCTTGATTTCCTGGAATTGAGATGTGGAATCTATTTTCGACCTGAACAATAGATCGCCTTTTTCGGGGGGAACGGTTGCGAAACAGCTATCTGTTTTGGGAAACGGACCCCCTGTTTTTAGGAAACGGCTACCTGTTTTTAGGAAACGGTTACCTGTTTTAGGAAACGGACCCCCTGTTTTAGGAAACGTCTACCTGTTTAGACCACTTGAGGGGGCGTGGCTTTGAAACATGCATAGACTTGCTTGAGACTGAGGGTAATGACTTTGAGGATACAGCTGATGTGTACGATAACCTACAAAACAGTGGATCGTCATTGTTCTCTCATGTGGCCTTGTAAACGTAGACTTTGAAGCGTTGACAATGCATCGTCTTTGTTCTTGCTTTCCTTGAATTGAGATAACAATCTATTTCTAACTAAACAATGGATCGTCTTTGTTCATTTCTCATGTGACCTTGTAAGAATAGACTTTGAACCGTCGACAATGCATCGCCTTTGTTATTGATTTCCTAGAATTGAGATAACAATCTATTTTTAGAATAACGGAACAATAGATAGTCTTTGTTCTTTCATGTGGCCTTGAAAGCATAGACTTTGAACCGTCGGCTTGAACAATGCATCATCTTTGTTCTTGATTTCCTAGAATTTCAGAAGCTATGACTCAGCCAAAACAATAGATCGTCTTTGTTCTCTCATGTGGCCTTGAAAGCATAGACTTTAAACAATGGACCCCCTTTGTTCTTGATTTCTCAGAATAGGGCGTGGCCTTGAAACATGCATAGACTTGCTTGAGACTGAGGGCAATGACCTTCAGGACTATAATGACCTTGAAGCGGGGACCTCGAAGAGGCAGGCTTACCAACCACATAACCTTGAAGAGAGTTACACACCTGTGGTCTTCAGCTACCCTTTGAAATAGGCAATGTTACCGACCTTGAAATCTAGTAACTTTTCTGGTGACTTTTCCTAGATCTGGTGACAAATCTAGTGACAAAAGTGGATCAGGATCGGCATAGCTATACTACTAAAGTATGTTGGTATTTTCCAGTCATGACAGACTTAAGACTTTCATCGGACCATTCCTGCATGTTGTGATGATTTAGAATACCATGTCGTGTAAATAGAAGTTCATCAGTGAACAGTATTTGTTCTGTAAACTGTAGGTTTCTAATATGCCTGTGAAGTATTTCTGCACAAAATCTGACGCAAAGAACATGATCTATGGGTAACAATTCTTGAACCTTTCTGTAATGGTAAGGGTGCAATCCGTTTCTCGATAGTATTCTCCAGATATTAGTTATAGGTATATTGAAATACATAGATGCTTCTCTGACACTTCTCCAAGGATACTTTTCAAAGAAATTCAAAACTGCTGAATACCGATTACGACTCCCCTTCCTGTATTTCATTGTTGATCTTTGAAAAATCATGCGGCCCGTAATTTTAAATAAATACAAACAAACGTTTGATTATTAGGAATGCGACGATTGAGAACTCTTTCCGCATACATTCTTACGGCTAGAAGGGAACATCCGCGACATTCATCATAACCCAAATGCATGTCAGCATATTCTTCGTTAGTGTAATTGTTATTCACATTAAATAAATAAATTAATAATAATAATTTGCAAAAAACTGTCAATAATAGACTTGTTTGACAACAAGACAACTGAGAAGCTTCAACATAGCAACCGCTTACTGTGTTTATCAGTAACCGATGCGTTTATCAGAAAAGATTAATATGGCAAGGAAAACCATTTGTATTTTTTTCCGCGCAAACTGTTAGTTGTATGACAAAATGACAATAGTGAAGAAAGTTTTAAAACGGGGTGTAGTATTTTGTTGAAATCGGCCATTCCAGGAAAAAGTTCTGAAAGAAATAAAATTAGGGATTGCTGATTCCCGCTCTCCAGATACATGTGCCATAGATTATACACCACCACAAAATAGTATTCGACTAGCTGACAATGTGTACCAAAATTGAAATTTAACCGTTTTTAAGAAAAAAGGAAAGAAATATTTTTATCCGCCATTTTGAAACTCGAATATCTCAACAGTGAGGACCCAAATTGAAAAATTTCATATGAAGATCCCCCTAAAATGGCTTGTAGAATACTCTGGCAAAATATTTGACCTTCATTCTGAAACATCCTGTATAATAGATAGTTTGAAAGTAAATTTATTTTAAAGTTAGAGCTGCTTATTTTATTCTCTGTAATAATTAGAAATAAAAACGAGCTTTTTGGAAATAATCACTTGATTCATACGTTTATTATTATCCATTGGGAATATCTAAACCTTTATAAAAATTTTGTTAGCGTTGTTGGTATATATTGTCAGGATTAAAATTAGATTGAAAGCTGTATGGTTTATAATGTGCAATTTTTCAAATTTAAAAAGCATGTCTTATGTCAATTCGAAACAAAAGTGAACCTCATGTAGAAATTAATGGGTGGAATTAATAAGAAAATCGAAATCGAGATCAACTTATGGCAGGTGTATTTTGTAAAGCAGGTGCACTTACTTATTTTCTATTGGTCCAAAGGCACGTACCTAATTTTTACTACTAGTATTGTTAAAATGCCACCTTCAATTAAAAAGAAAAAAAACTATTAATGCAGGCAGCATTACAATCTGTAACTCAAACATAGTTCGCAATTTTCTTTAATAGTTGTGTTAATAGATTCATAAACCTCAATACCGGAATTTCAATGATCCATTAAATATTTAAGATAAAAAAAATTGCACCAGTTTGTCCACGAGCGAAATATTTTTTATAATAAGCAGGTGTACCTATCATTATTATTAACGGTATACGAGGTCTCTTTCCCTTACGCGTATGCTAACGTAATTCGTATCTTTTAATGACTTTCAAATGTGATAAATTAATCGACAGATGCTAATTAGGTGTTTCCTTCAAAAATTAATTTTACTGATATCACCTTCAAATTAATTGTTTACAAAATTTTAGCCGTTATTATTAAATTAACCAGTTATTAGCAAAAATTATTGCCAGAATGGATAAAAAGTTGGAAGTAACTTACGTGCGTTTTAATGGTAGAACTTAAATCAAGTCATTTTCTAAAGGCAATTTAATGGCGCAGTGTCTTTCGGGGTATAAATATAATATGGAAATAAAAACGATAACAATTCTTACACTATTATATTTCAAGGGTTAATGACGGATGATAGTAATTCTCTTAATGGCTGGATTATATAACATTTACATTTTTTGGTTATGAACAGCTATGATTCTACAAGTTTAACATCAGTAATTGGTGGGTATTAAAGATACGAATAATAAATTATTAAAATTTATAACACTTTAGGTCAAGTCAAATTTAACAAATATTCTGTTATACATAATTACGTTTTCCGCAATGAAAAAAATGCTTTTGATATAATTTTTTTATTTAATACTAATAAACTTTTAAGCACAGTTGCTTTAATTATTTGAAAGTAGTTACCAAACGCAAGTAGTACTCCGCCTGTTATCCTTATCATTTATAACTTAATTATTATAAAGTAAAGTCTGTGTGTTCTTCAAGTAAACAAATACCGTTTATAAAATATACCGTTGAATATTGCAGGGCCCGCTCCAAGACCGGACAACCCGGGGCGGTAAATCTTAGGGGCGACATTTTTACTCTCAGATTGTGAGAAAATATTAAAATTAAAATACTAATAATAATAGCATGCCGCCTTTCATTTGTAAAAACATTTCTTATCACTGTTTTTACAAGAAACTTAAAATACTTTTTTTTCATCTATATACAGTCAAAGCTGCTTATAGCGAACCCGCTTATAACGAACTTCCGGGTATAACGTACTAGTTTTAAAAGTCCCGTCACACTATCCATAAGATCCCTTATAAATATTGTTTGTTATAATAAACCCGTAAACATCGCATTTTCGGATATAACGTTCGGAAAAATTGTTTCCGCCCGTTAAATTTTACACAAAAGTAAGCAAGTATTCTGCCAGTAAAATAAATAACAGGTACGTAGATTATTTGATGTGCAAAGATAAGGTTTCTGTAATTCTTTTCTTAGAAATGCCTGCCTAAATACTTTCCTAATTGGTGTTTAAATCTTTAATCCTAAAGGGAAATTATGTATGTTAACAATACTGTACACGCTGACCTTGCAGTTTTTCCTAATCAACTGGTCAATCAAATAAATCATTTAACAGACTATTTAAACAATAAGTGGCCTAATATCAAGGGTAATTTTAGTGATAATGGCGACCAAACTAGGCTATTTTTTTGAATTAAAGAACCCAGACAAAAAACTAAAATTTAAAGGTGAAAAATGTGTAGGCGGCAAATTATCAAAAGAGCGGGTAACAATTTTTGTGTGTTCTAATTTAACCGAGACAGAAAAATGAAAGCAAATCACTCAAGCCACGGTGTTTCAAAAATGTAAATCGAAAATTGTGTGGATAAACTGTTTTGGTCTACGAAATTTAATAAACAATCGAAAATTACAGACTTTTTTAACAAAAACTAACTCATAAATATGTAAATATTGTATAATATAGTGATTTATTAATGTATCGTAAAAATAAACTATGTATGTAACTTTTTTCTTTTATCGTTTATTACGAACTTCGGATATAACAAACTTATTTTTCAAATCCCTTGTGGTTCGTTATAACCGGATTCTACTGTAGTTGTAAAGAAAATAGGTATAATTACGAAAAAGTAATTAATTATTCAATAATAATAATTAAATAAGGAGCACGGGTGTTATTTGTATACACTACCTAATATAACCGCGCATCGCATATATACCATATAAATCAGGAAGCAGGGTGCCGCATGAACTTGTCTGAATCAGGAATAGACAAGAAATGACTTGTTTATTGTCTTCAATTATAAAAGGGCTATCTTATTACAGCACAGCATTATTTTTCCTCATTCGTCGGTGGTGATAACAAGTGCAACTCTCAATTGTATATACTGTTCTGGTTCAATAATCAGTGTGATTTGTAATTTTTTAAGGTAAGTTAACCGTTAACATAGCGAATCTACGAAATTAGGGTATTTTGATCAGTAAAAGGCAAACATTTTGTATACACTACCTAATATAACCGCGCATCGCATATATACCATACAAATCAGCAAGTAGGGTGCCGCATGAACTTGTCTGAATTAGGAATCGACAAGAAATGACTTGTTTATTGTCTTCAATTATAAAAGGGCTATCTTACTACAGCACAGCATTATTTTTGCTCATTCGTCAGTGGTGATAATAAGTGCAACTCTCAATTGTATATACTGTTCTGGTTCAGTAATCAGTGTGATTTGTAATTTTTTAGGGTAAGTTAATCGTTAACTTAGCGAATCTACGAAATTACGGTATTTTGATCAGTAAAAGGCAAAAAAAGCGTGGGGTGCTCGTTGAATGAAAAATATGGCACAAAGCACCCCACGCTTTTTCACAATAATACTAATCTTTTTCGTTTATTTATATTTTCTGCCTATATTAAGAATTATTTTTCGTTTTTTAGTTCGATTGATCATTAAAACGTGTTTTTTAGTTTTTTTAAACTATATTTATTTACATTGAGCTGTAGAATGGGTAGGATTGAAACAGTTATTAGATAGCTTCAAATAATTGACTTGTTCTACTTGAAATATCTAATGCCTTGAATTCGTCAAAATCAAAAAGGAGATGGTGACAGTTTATTTGGAGCTGAAATTGGAAAGGACTTACTCGGTCTGGAGGATAGTCATTGGATCCCAAATGCGCCGTATCTTATATCGTATGTATCGCCGACCGCGCGCATGTTTGTTCAAAGAAGTCGGTTACAAACAGACAGACAAGCAAACAAACATATAGGTAAAGCTAATATAGGCGTGTTAAAAACAAACTTTCATTTAAATTTCATAATCTTTTTCAAGGTAGGTATTTGAAGAAGCTCCTTCTCAGATGAAAATTAAATTTTGAAAACGATTTTTGAACAAAATAGATAAATTAATTAACAAGTTAAAAGACTTGTTTTGATAATTTTAAAAGGACTGAAATTTGTTTATGTTTCGTTAAAAAATCGTCTTTGAAATTTAATTTTCATCTGCGAAGGAGCTTTTTCAAATACCTTAAAAAAGGTTATGAAATATACGGAATACCCTAAAACTTCATTTTTTTTAATAATTCCTGCCTTTTACTGACCAATAGACCCTGATTCTTTTTTTTTTTATTATCAACTACTGGATGCGATCCCTTTTAAGTAAAGCTACGAATATTTTTACCTAGTTTTATAAATAAAATTCTCTTAAAAATAGCAAAAGTTTGTAAGGATTTTTATGAAATTAAAATAAAATATTTATTTAAACATTGAGCATTCTAGAATAAATCTATGCATGATCTGACTTAATTAGACAAGAAAAACTGCCCTATTTTATACCATTTTAGATTTTGAAGCAAAATTGTGTAAAATGGTTCCCCTAGATCATAAATGAGCATAAAAAAGTGCAGTACTTGTCTAATTTAACCAAGTCTATTGTAAGACAATTTTCTTATAATTTGCTTTGTTTTACTTCAGATATTTTGTGTATCTTCCAGGATGTCCGAGGGACGCAAAAAACTATCTGGTTGCGAATATAAAAAACGAAGGGTGGAAAAGGAAATGTAAAGGCAAAGACAAGCTGGCGCTTTACTAAATTATTTACAGAGTACGCCAGGCAGTACCAAAACAAATGACGACTCAAAATGTTCTACATCACAGACAGCATTGAAAGACAGAGAGACAACAGAGACTCACCTGAGAAAAATGAGGGTCAAAAAATGAACGATATACCTGAACTAATACTTGCAACTGACAGAGGCAGCCCTCCGTCGCCAAATGAGAGCACTATTGATACCAACGTGGCACCTACAGAAAGCGCTCAACAACTTTTAAGTACAGATCCAGCACTCTGGCCAATGATACTACCAGACGCCGAAAGAATCTTTTTGGTAAGGCAAGGTCCACCTAAACCATTGTACAATTATAGATTTCCATACGATGAGACGTAAAAAAATTTGCCCTAATTATTATGGAAGAATTTTAAGTAATGGAGAGCAAATTTTAAGAGACTGGCTAGTGTACTCTGTCTCAAAAAATTGCGTATATTGCTTTTGCTGCAAAATTTTTGGCTGTGTACTTAGTTCCCTTTCAAAGGAGGGGTTTAAAAGTTGGAAGCATCTGAATCAAACTCTAAAAGACCACGAAATTTCTAAAAATCATATTCAGTCCCAAAAATCTTTTCTAGAATTGAACCTAAGATTAAAGTGTTGTAAATCTATAGATGCGGATTCCCAAAAACTTGTTAACGCTGAAATAAACTATTGGCAAGAAGTGCTTTTAAGAATCGTGGCAATCACTAAAATGCTTGGTAAAAGTTGTCTGGCTTTCCAAGGTACAAGCGACAAGCTGTTTGAGCATAATAACGGTAACTTCTTAAAAATAGTTGAGCTGCTATCTAAATTTGATCCCGTCATGGAAGAACACGTACGTAGGGTGCTTAAAAAAGAAGAAACGAAAGCTCACTATCTTGGGAAAAATATTCAAAACGAGATAATAGACCTGTTGCATCAAAGTGTGAAATCTTATATTATTAATGAAATAAAAAAAGCCAAATATTATTCGATAATTTTAGATTACACTCCTGATATTTCTAAGGTGGAACAAATGACTCTTGTAATCAGGTATGTTTCAATCAATAAAACTGATTCCAATCAGGATGAGGTTGAAATTAAAATTAAGGAAAGCTTTTTGGGTTTTCTTCCAGTTGAAAGGTCTACAGGGAAGCAAATGTTTGAAATTACAATTGCAGAACTTAATAATTTGGGTTTAAATTTACAGGATATAGGAGGACAGGGATATGACAACGGGTTTAATATGCGGGGCGATAAATCAAGAGTGCAATCTAGGATTCCTAAATCCGCGAGCTTTCTACGTTCCATGTAGTAGTCATTCTCTCAATCTAGTAGTTAACGATATGGTAAAAGCATCTTTGGAAGGCGCTAATTTCTTTAATATGATTCAAAAAATATATGTATTTTTTTCAGCATCTACTTTTCGCTGGGCAATTCTTCTAAAACATGTACAGGGTTTGACTTTAAAACCATTAAGTGATACTAGATGGGAGAGTAGGATAGAGCCTTTAAAGCCTTGAAGATTTTATATCGGAGGCGTATACGACGCCTTGCTAAGCATTTATGAGAATGAAGAAATTGATAATTTAATAAGGGACGAAGCCTCGGGTTTATTAAGTTGTATTAAACAATTTAAATTTTTGTGTTCAATAGTTCTTTGGTATAAAATTTTAAACTGTATTAATCCAATAAGCAAATTGTTGCAGACAAAAGATTATGATCTAGCACCTGCACTTGATCTTTTGCAAAATTGCAAAAAGTGTTTTCAGGATCTTCGATCGGATAAATCTTTTAACGAAACTATTGTTGATGCGAGAGAACTGGCTGACGAAATTGACGTTGAAGCCAATTTTGAATCAACAATACCACGACACCGCGTAAGAAGAAAAAAAAAGGAATTTCTCATACGAAGCTCGAGATGAACCGATCGCGAATCCTAAAGAAAATTATAAGGTATATTTTTTTTATTTTACAATTGACCAGGCACTAAATACAATAGATACTAGATTTAAACCACTTAGTCACCACAGTAATTATTTTCAATTTTTATATAATATATATGATTTAAAGGGCATGTCTAAAGAAAATATTTTAAAACATTGCAACGATCTAGAAAGTATTTTAACTCACGGTGATTCTGTTGATATTAATGGGGTAGAATTAGCAGAAGAAATTTGTGCAGTATCTGGGTTTATGGGCAAAAAAGAAAGCCCAAGCACTGTTTTAAAATTAACAACAATGTTAAATTGTGCCCCAAACCTAAGTGTTTCCTTAAGAGTATTGCTGTGTATACCAATAACTGTTGCAAGTTGAGAAAGAAGTTTTACCAAATTAAGATTGATTAAGACTTTTTTACATTCAACTACAACGCAAAATCGTCTTAATGGGTTGGCCATTTTAGCGATTGAGCATGAAATTGCTGATCAAGTTAACCTAAAAGATGTAATAAAAACATTTGCGGAAGTCAAAGTTAGAAAGAAAAAATTTCTTTTAGGTTACTTTATTTTATAGTTATATTTTTATAGAATCTAAAATTTCTCTGTTTGGTTATGCAATATTTTTTGTACTTTCTTAATAGAATATAAGTTAGCAATAAAAATTCACCTTATATGTACCAGTACCTACTTTTAAGTTTTGCCCTTTTTAAATGTTTATTATGTAATGTATTACATATATTTTTTTAAATAAATGATTTTAACATAATTTTTATTTTATTAAAAAAAAACTGGCGGCAAATTGTCTGTTTGTCCGGGGTGACATGAAGGCCAGAGCGGGCCCTGAATATTGTTCTAGCAACAAATGGTGATCTCTCATCGGTAAACACTATACAATCTACTGTTGACCCTTTTGAATAATAATACTTAGTATGAGATAAGCAATTAATGCAGTTGACTTAATTCCTCATTCTTTCGAATAAAACGTCCTCATTTTGTACTTCGGATTGTGTAATTTTGGATTTCTTTATAAATGTTTTGATCTTTGCTCTAAATAAACATAATGATGCACATAATAATAATAATAATTTATTACGCATATAAACCTGTATGTACAGAATGCTCGTAAAGTTAGAGCAAAAAAGTGTAAGTAACACAAAAGGCAAAACTTGGTTACAACAATCAACAAAGAACCCAAAACACAAATGTACATATTTATACATATAAATGCTTACGAAAATTGTGCAATATGTAAATAGCCATATTAACAAGATGCAGCTTTAGCTCTTTTTTAAATTTGTTAAAATTACAGATGTTTTTAATATGACTAGATACTTTATTAAATAACACAGGCCTGCAAATTGACACTTTTTGATTTTTTTTTCACCTTAATGGGTGAATTGTATGTATTTTGGTGCGCTAAGTCCAAATATGACCTCAGTTTTTCTCCAGCACGTAGGGATTTTCCGCAAAATGAAAAAGAAAGTTATGTAAAACCCGCAGTACATATAGGTAAAAATGCATTTTGAAATTAAAAAAAAATATATTACTAGTGGTTTATTTACATTTTTAAATACAATTTGATAAAAATAATATGTATATACAATAAGGACTTATAATAATTCTTTATAATATCTACATCTTTTTCCCTCAAAACCCCGTTTTGAGCTTTTCCGTTTGTGTGGGATGTTTGGAAGTTCTCTATGAAGCATCCAACAGTAGTCTCCCATCATATTCACATCCCATCGTCCTTGGTACCTCCGTTCCATTTCTTTCATGTCTTGGTGGAACCTCTTGCCCTGCTCTTCACTTACGGCACCAAGGTTTTCTGGGAAATAATTCAAATGGGAGTTCAAAAAGTGAAGTTTCAAGCTCATGGAGCACCCCAAAGGTTTAAAACATTTCAACATTTTATTTACAATTTCTTCATAATCCGGGTCCTTATTGTTCCCCAAAAACTTAGTCACAACTTCTTTAAATGATATCCACGCCTCTTTCTCAGCTTTTTTCATCACCTTCTCAAACGGATTGTCTTTCATTAGTTTCCGAATGTCCAGGCCAACAAAAACACCCTGCTTTAACTTTGCCTCAGACAGTCCCGGGAATTTCTTTTCAAGGTATTGGAACGTTTGGCCATCTTTTGGCAATACCTTGACAAACTGCTTCATCAGTCCAAGCTTGATGTGAAGTGGGGGTAAAAGCACTTTTTTGGGATCAACCAAAAACTCAAAGTGAACATTTTTTTCTCCAACCTTCAAAGTTCTCGTTGGCCACACTTTTTGGCTCCAGTGCTGTGCTTTTGCCCGGCTATCCCACTCACATAGGAAACAGGGGAATTTCGTATAGCCACCTTGTTGTCCAAGCACCATAGAGATGACTTTGAGATCACCACAGATAGGCCATCCAAACTCCTTATATTTCAATTTATCAAAGATAAAAGCCATGTTGTCATACTTTTCATTTAGATGCACAGAGTGCCCCACGGGTACAGAAACGTATTTATTGCCGTTGTGTAGCAAAACTGCTTTTAAACTTCTTTTTGACGAGTCAATAAAAAGCCTCCATTCATCTGACACATGTTGAATGTTAAACATTGACATCAACTTGGGAACATCAGAACAATATACAAGTTCGCCATCTTGAGAAAAATTTGGCTTAAATTGTTTTTCTCTGCTTCTGTACCAAGAGAATGAAGTTCCAGATCTCAACAAGTTCTTTTCTTGAAGTCTAGAGCCCAGTAATTCAGCAGAGTGTTTAGAAAGCCCTAAATCACGAACGAGGTCGTTTAATTCTTCTTGTGAAAATTGTTGGGGTCCACAGTCTTCGACTTAAAACTCATCATCCAACTGCTCTGACTCACTCTCTGATGACTCTGGCAAAACGTCAAAATTGTGTGGGGGCACTGGTACTGGAATACCGGGTCCATGAGGCACAGGCCGAAGTGCAGATTGCATGTTTGGGTAACGTATATCTTTTTTATTTTTGGCATTGTACCCTTGTATGTTGCAAGAACAAAAGTAGCAGTCATCGCCGTGGTTTCTCGGCTCTCTCCAAATCATAGGCACCCCAAAACGAAAAGATTTCACCTTTCCTTTAGACCACATGCGAAGTCCTTCAACACAGAATGAACACACTCCATGAGGGGCCCAAGATTTTTCTTGATCTCCGATCTTCACACCAAAATAGGCAAAGTACACTTTTTTAATAAACTCCGTAATACTTCGAGATTGTTTTTTTAATACAAGTTCGCCACAAATGTAACAGAAACTATCAGGATTATTAACACAAGCTCTTGAAGACATTTTGAAAGACACTTTAAGAATATTTAAATTGAAATGAACAAATCGAAGGACTATGAGGGGTATATATAGGGCAATGGGAAATTTAAATTTTATTTTATTAAATCATTTGTCAATAATGTTCACCACAATTACTTTTAATAACAAAAACATTTATTACAGTAACATTGGAATCTGAAAACACCGAAGAAAAGCGATAAACCTTAATTGCATACTATTAAGGTAATTAATTCTTTAAAAGGATAATAAGAGATAATTTAAATTTTATCGGTGATAAAATTATTTTAAAAACTATTTTGGAAAATATAAAACTATGAAGCCGAATAGGAAAAACAACTTTTTTCGGCATATTTATAAATATACGCCTTAAGGTAGACAATCCCGCAGAAAAATGCATTTTGCGGAAAATGCTTACGTGCTGGGAAAAAACTGATGGCATTTCCGAACTCAGCGCACCAAAATACATGTGAATCGACCATTATTTTAAAGAAAAAAATTAGGTCGCAGATAATGGATGTATATGCTGGTGACCTTTCTTAAAGTGCTGCCCACCTTCTAACAATTTGTTGTGGTAGACCGGTAGCTGGACAGAGGACAGACTTGAGTTTGCAAAATATGAGGACCGCATTTTAGCAATTGATATGAGTTTAGAAAAGCTTGCAGATTAATAATCCGGATGTTGCCGGACACTTTATTGGTCCATTTTTATTACACCCCCTCCCTCCCCGTAGCGCGTTAATACAGTGAGAGCGCGCTATGGAGCTAGTTTAATAGTTAATTTAGTAATAATTTTTCGTTTTTTTTAATAAATAAATACAATAATAAGTTGCCCAATGATTATACAACAGAAATTATTTACAAAAAAATTGTTAATAAAAAATTTATTTAATCAGAAAAATCAAAGATAAAGATATAATATACTTGAGAAAAAATACAAGTAATCACGGGTTTTCGTTTTTAGTCATTCTTTTTTAAAATGAAACATAATAATATATTCTCAAATGAAATTAAAACAGAAAAAAAAACATAAATTACTAACAAACAATTATTTACTGAGAAAAATCGAATATACAGATAATACATACTTGAAAAAAATACAAATAATAATTGATGATTCATATTTTTACAGTCATTATTTATATACTATGGAGCTATTTTAATGATTATTTTAGTGATGATTATTGTTTTTTTTTTATTAATTAAAGGTAATAGTTGGTTGTCCAATGAAACTAAAACAGAAATTTATTAATAAAAATTAAAAATTGTAAATAAGAAATTTATTTTATGAGCGAAAGTAGTTATAAAGATCCATACTTGAAAGTAGTGCGAATAATCAATGATTCATATTTTCACAGTCATTACTTATACACTTGCATAACGAAATACAAGTTAAATTATATTTTTTGCAATGACAAGCCATGGTGCGACAATGCGATGCACATTTACAGGACTGAATCAAAAACTGTGGTAACGATGGTTTGGTCATTTGTCGTGGATACAGGTTTCCATTTCTCTCTTCATATCCAAAAATCAATAGTTTTAAGTTGAGTTTGATCGGAATTTATCCATAGATAAGTTTGTACCGTAGCTCTTAATAAATGTAAATGCAAAGCATAAGACGTGCAAATGACTTTCATTAAATTTAAATCGAAGCCGATTTTTTGTGAAATCAATTTAAATCGGAGTTCATCAGAAGTCAATTTGTTTTTTGAAAAAAGATAAGTACAAACTGTTTCTAATTTTTTCAACCGTTCAGTACTTAAATGTAAATTTCTCGGTGGTTCTAGAGCTTCTTGTCCGAAATCCAGCGACGCAGCATTTAAAAAAAAAAATTTGTGCCTATTCTACTCGTTGCATCGCAACCACTTATAGAATACAACGCTGGTAAAATTCGACAAATATTTTCGCCAACAAGATTCAGGGACCAAATGACATCCAGCATAATATTTCTTTTTATAGGAACCGTGAAACCATACACCAAGACAACCAAGACGTTCTAATTTATTCCAAAAATAAATGCCTAAGATGAAAACATCTGTATAAAGGCTTAGGATTATAACATGGGCACACTGAATTTTTACTGCATGAAAGATATGGCAAAACATCCTTGAATCCGCTTCTAAGTGGTTTGAATTCAATTCAAGTACATCAGAAAATGAAGAACCTTGTAGTTTGAAACATTTTGTTGGATCATTAAATCCTCCACAAATGTACATTTCACAGTCTTCCTTTATTGTTGTTTATTTAGAAGCAGAAGTACAGAGAAATCGAACAAGTTGAAATTTATTTTCAGTACTCGAGAGAAACAATTTAGAATGTGTTGGAATTTGTGTATGACCGTTGGAAATTATGACATTTTTAACGACTCGACCTTTGCTCCGTAAAGTTGATTCCAGAAATATTATCATATCTATCGAACACAATGTCTACTCGTTTCACACTTGGTTCCAAGAAAAGATTCATGATTCTGTGGAAGAATTCCGCAACAAAATCTCCAAAGGTTTTAAATTTATGTATTTGAATTTGATGAAGTGCCATACCATCAACAATATAAATTTTTGGAGCACATAAACCTGAAACATCTTTCCGAGACTTTTTAGCACATTCATGGTTATTTTCGATTTCAAGGGCGAGTTTTGATTTCAAAGATTTTCTGTAAAATCCTTCTGAATCAAAAAGGTACTTGCAGTAGTCCAATACTTTGTAAGATGTTAAAAGTTTTGTGTCGAATTCACGTTCATTAGCCAACATAAATATTTTTTGGAAATGAGTTGTATCTGTTACATCTTGCAATTTTTTATTGGAAGTACTTTTGTTTGCTGCTGTAGAAGGATTTTCAAAGTTACAAAAGGTATTTCTTTTATAGGATCGGATCACTTTTTAACTTTTTGCACAAATCGTTCGTTTTCAGTAAATCTTGCGAAGATGATTTATCAGCTAGTTTTCCAGTATAAATGTTTCGAAGCGTGCACTCCTCATTATCATTGTAAGGATTACAAGCATTAATACACTTCATGATATTTTGAATATCCTGTTCGTCTTTACTAATCCTGGATTGTATCCATTCATTATGGTGATTGATGTCACTTATTGAGTCCGATTGTAGATCCAGATATGAAGAAAGATCCTCGTGAATGCTGTTTTTAAATGGATACAGAAGCATCCATCTCCGCATCGCGTCTTCATTTTTAGTTATGCCAATCAGGCCTCCAGTAACTGCTGAAGATCGATACTGTGACTGCTCCAGTAATTAGTCGGGGCTCACCGCATTAAATGTTCCTTGACTCCGTTTTACAGACAACATTCCTCTCTTCAAATCATTTAGAACTTCGGATGGTAATTGTAACATGTCTAATAAATAAAGTGTCACTCCGCGAATGTAATTAGTGTGGTTCATAGAAAAAAGGAAGGTAACATCTGTTTAGTAGTTAATAAATGCAATTCATAATCATTACTTCTGTCAGCCTTTATTGAATTTAAAATAATCTCTACCATTTCACAGTAGTTGTTGAAATATTTAAATATTTCATTTTCAGTACTCTTGTGGTGTACGAAATTTGAAAACTCTGTTAAAAAATCTTTTAATATTCTTTGATGTTGATTATATTTGTCAACCAAACCTGAATTATTATTGTATACTGTTACTTCTCTTATTGTATGTAGACAAAAATGCAACTGCTGTAGATGATCCTGGGAGAAATTCACGTTTTCTATAAATTCTGAAAGCTAAACCCTTAAAATGACGAGTTCTAAAACAGATGCTATACCCCAGGTGAGTAGGGCGAGACGCTCACACTCTCACATCGATTCGTCGATCCGTCCCAAGGATTCTGGGGGGGACAAAAATTCGTCAATCCCAAAATCAAGACTAAGAAGAGCAAGATCTGCCAGGAATAAAATTCTACCCCATTCGGATGCCGTGAGGGCAGGACTCAAGCGACCTCGGTCATCGAAAGTACCAACATCCGGATTCATTACTGCAACTTACGTGATATCAGGTCGAATCTTAGTGCTGTTCATCAACACCTTGATCAAGTGCAACCGGACATTCTGTTTCTTTTAGAAACACAAGTCTCCCTGGAAGCACAGATTCGCCTGAAATTTAATTTCCCAGATACAACCTCTACTCTAACTTTCGCCTTAAAGGCGGAGTATGTGCGTATACCAAGGACAACGTAGGTTGTAAGAGGATGTCCACTTTGGAAAACAACAAATTTGACGCGATTTGGTTCAAACATTCTGGGCCCCAATTTGTGAAATTTTACTGTTGTTTGTGTAGGTCTCCCAATGATAACCACTTCCAAGATCTTTTTGATTACCTTAGTATGAATATAGACCACCTCTTATCACTGTTTCCATTTTGCGATATTTCAACTTTGGGAGATTTTAATTCCCACAACTCTAATTGGCTTCAATTTTCGTCTACTACTAATCCCGCAGGTTATAGTGCAGAAGCATTTGCTGTATTCTGTAATCATTTCCGAACCAACCAGACTCCCTGACAACCCTAACCATACTACACATCTCCTGGACCTATTGCTTATAACTAACCCACTTGTCTATAAAACAAGAGTCCTTTCCCCACTTGGTCAATCAGACCACTCCCTAATCGAAATAACTTCCTCTGAACCTAATCCCATTGTTACTCGAAAAACAAATAGAACTATGTGGCGTTTTGACTCAGCTAACTGGAGCGAACTGCGAGATTTTCTTACAACCTTCCCCTGGCGTGAGTATTGCTTTAAACGGTCCTCCTCTTCAAACATTGCTCTTTCAATAACTGAAGTTATCTTGATGGGTATGGAGTTATACATTCCCAAAAAACATAATCGTATAGGTCATGCCCGTTCCCAACTCTATACTAAATGGGAATAAAATAAATCTTTCGAAAATCACGCCAACTATATTGCCGCAAGAATAGTTGCAAAAGCTTCATCACCAAGGCCAAAATAATGTTTGAAGAATGTAAGTACAAAGGATTAGTCTCATGTGGTCTTAAATTTTGGTCATTAGCTAAAGCCATCAGTAAAAACTTTAGTACATCTTCCTTTCCTCCCATGACGTCTCGCGACGGAGCTGTATTAGCTTATCATGCTGAAAAAGCCAACCTCTTTGTCGATTACTTTGCATCAAATTCATGTTCCAATGATTTTTATAAAACTGTGCCGTCGCCCAAATCTACCCCATACGCTATTAAACCGATCCACTTTCGTTACAAGCTACTGGAATCAATTATCAATAAAAATTATTATTAATGTTTTTTACATCACTTCTACATACATAAAGATAAAGTTTGCATCGATTGGGGCTTGTATCTCGATGGCGCAGATGGTTAGCGTGGTACTCTAGTAAAGTACAGGTCATGGGTTCAAATCTCACTCGAGGTAAACTTTTTATTTATGTATTTAATAAAATTAATAATAATTTTTAATTACATATTTATTTTTGAACTTATTCATTCATAACAAAACCTTATAATAATTATCAATAAATTTGACTCAAACAAGGCTACTGGCCCTGGCGGAATTCCAGCTATCGTCCTTAAAAAATGCTACCCCGAGCTAGTACCTGTATTGTCCAAACTCTTTTCGATCTCCATGTCATCTGGAGAGTTTCCCTCTTCGTGTAAGATGGCAAATATCCAACCTATCCCTAAAAAGAGCGTCAAAACCGATTCCTCATACTATCGACCAATAGCTATCACTTCCATTTTGTCGAACATCATGGAGAAAGCCATCAACCACCAACTACTTTCGTTCCTCGAGTCCAATAAACTCTTAAACGACCACCAGTATGGGTTCAGACAGAGTCGTTCAACGGGTGATTTTCCTTCATATGTCATCCAACTTTGGAATAACACATTAGGGATGTACAGTGAAACAGTCGTAGTAGCTTTAGATATTTCAAAGGCTTTTCACCAGGTTTGGCATAATTGCTTACTTGCCAAGCTCACTTCGTTCGGCTTATCCGACACGCTCATTAATTGGATATCCAGCTATCTTGATAAAAGGCGTATACGCGTTGTCGTCGATGGCTTATTTTCGAAATAAACTACTATTAACGCGGGATACCCCAAGGATCAGTGATAGCTCCCACACTTTTCCTGCTATATGTAAATGACCTCATTTTCTCAATAACTAACCCGATCCATTGCTTTGCTGACGACAACACTACGTTGTAGTTCTTCTCAGTTTTCCTACAACAATAAGTCTAGTCAAGACGTTAAGGTGAAAATAGCAGCCTCAATCAACAGTAATCTAGAACGTGCCCTTGAATGGGGGAGGAATAATCTAATCACGCTCAACGTCGACAAAACGCGGTATTGTCTTGTGTCCGTCAAGAAAGGCCGATCATTTTCTGCTGTAAATATGAATGGCTTAGAACTCAAGTTATCAAACTCTATTTCTATGTTAGGGATGTCCGTATCATCGAACCTTTCAAGGGTTGACCACCTTTTGTCAGCCAGCAGAACAAATGCCCGTAAACTGGGCTTTCTATACAGATCTAAACAATACTTCACATTGAAACAACTCCTTTTACTGCATAAGGCTCAAATTCGACCTCATCTGGAATACAATTCCCGCCTCTGGAAAGAGCTATAAGGCTTATAAATGACCCATCTATGACTTCTGACCTACAGCCTCTTGCACATAGAAGAATAGTTTCGGTTCTTTCCTTGTTCTATCGCTATTACCATGGCACGCGTGCCTCCGAAACACACGCAGGACATCTTCGCTAGGAACACCCAGTTTGCCCATGCACACCATAATTACGCACTCAAAATTCCATCGTGTCACACTAAACGCAGTACCCAGTTCCTGTTTTCCTCCAAACTTTTAAGGTAGTCATTCATAAACATTTCTCGGCAGCCCAACAATATCCCTAAATCCTCCCAGTGTTCTTGAGTGCTTTAGCACGTTAGGCAGATCTTAGACTGTTCGAGAATACTATAAGTAAAAAAAGCTTCTTTTTTTCTTAAACTATTGCAAATTGAACATGGTGGAATGGAAAATTGACCAGTATACTTTATAGGGCACGTGAATCCTACAGTCTTCTATAAACTTCTTATACATGCGCCCGACATTCAGCGTTTCGTGCAAATAGGACCTATTCGGAGTAATGCGACTGCCTAGGTTTAAAATATCTAATATGTAATTATGTTAAATTTTCGATTTCTTCTGGTAAAGCATATGGCCTGTTTTTGTGTTGCCCTCTTCTATCAATGGGCGACTTTAAAGTTTCGCAGAGACTTGATTGTAGTCACCGGCGTTAAGTCATGTAGAGTGAGGAAAGCACAGGTACTTCTTTGTAACATTTATTATTGTCAAGCTGCTTTGTGGGTGCCGTGTATCTGTAAAACGCAGTATGCTCATAACGATTGGGTCTAGCGCCTTCTTCTTCCGAGTCGGAATACTGTACCAAATTTCTTCTGTTCGGCATATGACAAAATCTTCTTTGCTTGATGGAGTTCACCTTTATGAGACCGCACAGATGACAGTCTTGAAGATTTTTTGATTATATTTAGTAAAAATTAGTAAACACACTTTGCCCTTCCTGCTCAGATAAAATTGTAAAACATTTAAATCGACACACCTGTAACATATTTTTAGGTTAGAAAAGGCTTAAACTAAGATTTATTGAAAAAACTTACCTACAATCTTCGCCCAGTTGTTTTTGTGGTATTAATCTGCCTTTATGGTTCACATGTTCTAAACTTTTAACTTTTTTATCACAAATAATAACGCTATTTCGTATTTTTTTCGGTGTTTTTACCGGAACAACAAGTTGCGGTGTATCCATTTTTGACATTTCCTTACGGCGACAATTTCACGCTAAAACAGCATATGTCACCAACAATTGGTGTTTTATCGGAAAATGCTATATTTCCGTAGTGTTTTTAGAGGTGATATGAGTTGTTTTCATATATTAGCGATAGATATGAGTTATCTGAATGCAGTGTTGCCTATGCCTCAAAAATGGAAATTTCTGACATGCGCGATTTTTGCTATAAACCCTTCAAATTTAACGTACTCTTTTAAAGCAAAAAGGTATTGTACGTGTTGGGTGTTTGAGATTGAGTTGCGTATTATATTATCAAGTAGGCTACAATTCTATCTTCACAGTCAGGTAGGATTAATTTAAGAACTTTAGGACTACTTATTTCAGAGTAATATTAAATTGCTGTCGCGCCTAAAGATTATTTTCTCGAATCGAATGTTGTTATTTGTTATTCTATGGTAAATGTAAAATGTTTGAATTTATATTTCAGCCATTTTACGCCTTATCTGGAACCTTCCCCAGATCCATTGTAGTTAGGTTGGCAACGCGCTTATCTTGCTAAGGCTTCACGATGCGTAGTGTAGATTGGTCGTGTAACAATGTGTCTGTTGGAATTCATCACTGTGGCTAATCAAACTTGGATAACCCAAGAAAGCCGCCCACGTTGCCTTTTCCTTCTTTTCACATAGAATGTGATACAAATCGTACTTCGATATATGAAACCGTTACATACAAATTTCATGACCGACAGATACATCGCTTGTAATAGTGAACTTGTTTTAAGTATGTGCTAAAAGATTTATTGAGCGGTATTAAGTCAAATATTTGCATTAGCATATATTTGATCAAAATGTGGTTTGATCGATAGATTTATGGTAAAAAATAAACCGCTTAGATAATTTTTTATACCATCTGCTTGGTGTTAAAAATCGTAATATATTTTTCATATATATTTTTTAAGCAGATGCCTTTATATTTCAATATATTTTCATAATTCCAGCAGCGATTTAATTAGAACAATTTTTTAGAATAAAAATTATATCTTAATTAGCAATTTTATCGAGTTATCTGATTAAGTAGAAAGTAATTACAATACGTAGCAACCATTTTTTTAATATTAAGTGCAATATTAGAAAATCATTTTTACTATGACCATAACTAATGAAATGCCGTTTGAACTTTTATAACTAGGAATATCTTGTACTACAACTTGTTTATGTGACTGGATCTACTTTGGTGGTCTTCAAGTCTAATTTTATTTAATTAGTTCCGATTATAAAGAGATTATTTATTGGTTTAATTTTTTTAATTATTCTATTGGTATTAATTACTTAAGTACTTACTACAAAATAAATCATAGATGCTATAACTATTAATATAATAACAGTATTAAATAATTCACCTTTAACACAATATTAGAAAGATTGTTCATCAATTAAAGATAAATTGTTTATTACCTATCCTTCTCTATGTTACACAAGAAATTTTGTTACAGGTGATTTTGATAAAGCAGTGTATCTGAACTGTTACATATTGACATAATTTATCATAAATTTGAAATATACTTTTCATTAAGCTCCTTAAGCTACCTTTTTGAATAATTAATCATGTTATAAAGTTTAATAGGTGCTACTGTACTACTTACAAATATAATTGCAAGACAATAAATTACAAGTTTTACAATAATTGAGGACAAGTTAAAAAAGTGTAAAATTGGTAATTGTCACTTCAACTTATTACTTAATAAACTTTCTTTTGTTGATGCAGGTAATTTAAATAATCTATAAATAAATGCATAATTCATTGTAAAGTGTAAGAAGCAATTTATAATTGGGTTAATTAAAATATTTTAAGAATTATGTGCTTAGTTTAGTTTATGATCATTTTTTCCATATTTTTAAAATTAATCATCGCACCTCCCTTCATCAAGTGTGGTGAAAGCGTAACTATTGCAATTTCCATTAATTTTCCTTACCTTCTTTAGCCTTTATAAAGTGCAATTAAATGCATATTTTAAAGTACTGTTTAAGCATATTTGTTTAAAAGGAGAAGTATTTGCAATTTGCATTAGGAAAGAGTAGGTATTTATGGTTAAAAACGCGTACCTTGTTAGTAGTGTTTACAGCCCGCCCAGGTACGGCAATTTTTAATCCATTTGTATTTCCGTTTGTAACAAAAGGGGGAAAGTGAAGTTTCGTTTCTTCCTTCCTAAAAGAAAAAAAAAAGTGCAAATTGTTTGATTCTCAACGAAATTAATTATCTTGTTAACAAGGACTATAGTATACCATTAACTTTTAAAAAAAAATTGTTAATCATCCTCATATTCAGGTTTTTAAATTAGTTAAATTAATACGTACGAAATAAAACAAAGGTCCAAAATTGAATTATATGTAATAGGTATTGCATACTTTTTAAGGCTTATTTAAAACATTTATTAGGGCGGCCCATAAAAAATGTTGTATTTTTAGTGTTTCTTATTGAGCCCTTCTGCTCCTGTTTAGAAAACACTTTATATGTTAATGTTATGCAGTATTAAAAGCTAATCAAGCAGGCGAATGTCCCCGTACCAATTTTCTTCTGATATTCTTTTGTTTCTAACTAGCAATAAACGTCAAAATGGCTGACGAAAAATACGAAATTTCGATACTGTTGCGTCATTACTAGAAACAAAACGTTTCTGCGCCCGCCACAGTTAAAAAATATGAGAAGTGGAACGGGAAGGAATAGTGAACATTCGTACGGCGCAGCGCTGGTTTAGAAAATTTACTGGCGGGGATACAAAACAAGGTTCTGGTCGGCCCAACTCGTTAAGGAACGCTGAACTTCGAGATGCTGTTGAAGCAAATCCATCGACAAGTACCCGTAAGTTGTCAGCAGAACTAAGAAACCGTAAGGCGCCATTTGCATCAACTTGAAAAAGCCAATAGACGCTGTAGAGAAGTTCATCTCGACTTAACGTCAGCAATGGCAGAAAGGTGAGTTCAGGTATGTGATCAACTGCTTTTCAATCCTTGGGATGAACGTTTCTTCAAACGGATCGTCACTTGCGATGTAAAGTGCATTTACTTCAATAATCCTTGCACAGAAAATCAGTGGGCAACCTGCATTGCCGGTTCCCAAACTAGAAAGGTTCCAAAGGAAGGTTATGCTTTGTGTATCGTGGAACTTTGAAGGAGTTATTTACTTTGAGTTGGTTCCTGATGGGTAGACGATTGATGCTAACCTTTACAGTCAACAGTTGGGTAGGATGCATGATGCTCTAAGTCGGCGTTATCCTGGATTGGTGAACAGAGTACGGGCAATTCTGCAACAAGACAACGCCAGATGTTATACTGCAGCTGAAGCTCAACAAAAATTTAGGGAATTGAATTTGGAGCTTCTTCCTCAACCAGATTATAGCCCGGACCTTGTGTCTTCCGATTATGACTTATTCCGATCGATGGAGCACTTCCTTCTTGGACGGCATTTTACAAGTGTTGAGGAAGTTGAAGCTGCATGCCAAGAATTATGTAATTCCAAATATGCTACATGGTATCGTCGTGGCATTGAAGATCTTGCAGAAAGATGGCGAAAGGTATTACTTTACAATGGTTTAAACTTTAGTGAATAAGAGTTTTCATTTGTTATTTTATCATTAAATAAAGTTTTTCATAAAAATGCGCCATTTTTATAGGCCATCCCAATATAAAGTAAAACCTGGATTTGGTGGTCACAAAATTTATTAGTTGTACTGGATTAGTAAAGTAGTACCAAAGTGTGCATTTGTAGTAGTAAGTCAACAAAAGCCCTTAGTTGAGGATTTAAGCCCATATGCAAAAGTTCAAAATAGTAATAATTGATCTGCAATGCTATGGAGTATTGTCTGGCACTTGGCTTTTACTAATGTTATATTCTTTCACCTTACTTCACAGAATTCCATATTTAATAGCACTAACGTTTTAATACAATATAATTCCATAATTTTTTTTATATATCCACTTATTTCTATGCGTTTAAATTATAATTATATATTTAACGGTGAGTCCATAAGATCAACCTGTTTGTTCATTAAGGGTGCTTTATGTTTATATCTATAAATTTGGAATGCTTACAAAACATCTAATTGGTCTTTTTTATTACTAAAATGTAAAAGGTTAATGTTGCTTTGTGAAGTAACAAGGTAATTATTTAGTATTAAATATTTGGCATAACTTCGCTTGTGTTTAGCTAATGTGTTCTTTGTATCTAATGTCAAAGTTCTTAAGTGTTTGTCCAATATAAACAGAATCCCAGAATGTGCAGTTCAGTTTACAAATACTTTACTTCAAAATATCTTTAGTTGCATCTTTGTCATTAAATACAAGTTCGAGAACATTGATATTAGTTTTGAAAGCTATTTTGTACTTCTTGTTCTTTTGTAATATACTCAATGATATGGAAATTGAAACACCAAGAAGGGGTAGAATTTTTTTTACCAAACTTGGCAGAAACGTTTTACTACTAAAAGGTAGGATTAAAATTTAAAAGAAAAAGAACAAAACATAAACATAATTTTTATTAATAATAGGCTGGTTCCCCTTATTGGTTACACACTCCTCCACTCGTCGTGGCATCGATTCTGGCAGATGGTCGATGACCTCTTGAGGTATTGTGCACCAAGTAACCGTAATTCGAGCTGTAGAGCTTGCAGCGTCTGCAGAGGATGCTGCAAGATTATCAGTCTTCTCCCCATAATGTATCAAACATGCTCGATGGGCGAAATGTCGGGAGATCTGGGTGAAAGTGGCAAGAGATTAACATTATCCTCTGAAAATCGGCCCTAATAACGTCTTGGAATACAGGGACGGACATTATTCTGCTGCAAAAGTGGGTATTCCAACTGCAGAAGAAATGGAGGAATATGGGGCTCTACCACCTCATCCACATATCGTTGGGCGTTGATATTGCCGCGGATGAATACCAAACGAGACCTACTCCCATAAGTTATAGCACCCCATACTATAATCCCTACAGTTTGGTGCACATGCCTCGCAACATAAAATTCAACATTTCGACGTTCCGCACGTCATTGTCTGACTATCATGAATCCCCAAACAAAATCGGGATGCATCAGTGAACACTACTCTATGCCACTCGTGGTTCGTGTGTAGTCACAACCTACACCACTCCAAAGACGTGGCAGACAGGATTGTAAGCCGAAAGCTCTGATTCTGCGGCAAACCCTTCGAAGGGTTACAGGACAACCATCGTTAGCTAACCATTGATTGGCAATTGATCTGGTACTTGAGAATCGGTGTCGTGTTGCCATAGTTGAAGATGGCGGCCCTGCATCTCATTTGTTCTTCTTCTCTCCCCGATTCCTCTTCTGCGACGTTTCTGACTCCATGCCTGATAGCAGCGCATGATGTTGGTTTGGTTCCCGTTAACGCGAAACCAGAAATACAATCTCTGACGAATTCGCTTAATTGTCGGTAATTTCCACGTTGGCGCAATCTAGGCATGATCACACCCTCAAAGCAAACAATCACAAGCGAAAACAATAAATCACTGACCACGATCTCGCACAATATACACCTGACAAAATTGTTCGACAAAACTGAACGAACTGACATATAAGCGATTACCACTTGATTCACATGAATGAAATTTTAATCAATGGCACCTTCTAGAAGTGAAACGTTTCTGTCAAGTTTGGTCAAAAAATTCCTACTTGGTGTTGTAATTTCCATGTCACCGAGCATATTTTTGCTACCTTCTCTGATAATTTTCCAAAATATGAAATTAATATATACATTTATTTTCTGTTGGTTTTGTGTTAACTAGGTAAATGCTTTTGGTAGATAATTTGTACTTATGGTTTTTAACTAAAGTGTAAATTATATAGGAAATGTAATCATTTGCTCATACAATTTGTTTTATAATTGATATTTCTTTATTGAAGTTCTTTCGGTTTAATGATAATGACTCTGCTCTATGGACTAACGATCTATATGCAGCAAGCTTATATTTTATGGCGACATAAATCGTTTGGAATTGTAATGTTTTATCTTCGAACCTATATATATATATATATATATATATATATATATATATATATATATATATATATATATATATATATATATATATATATATATGTATATAGTGAATTTTATATATATATATATATATATATATATATAATAGGTATAGAAGGTTACGGAATCGACTTTTCTTCAATCGTCTTGTTAGCTAGAAGCTAGTTAGAAATATATATATATATATATATATATATATATATATATATATATAATGTAGGTATAGAAGGTTACGGAATCGACTTTTCTTCAATCGTCTTGTTAGCCCATTTTACAGAATTTCGTCAAGCTCGGCCATGGCACATGTTCCCACAAATTTTTACCTCTTCTTTCACGTACAGTGGGCCACACTTGTCCGTTACCATTCACGTGTGAGATTTCAAGAATTTAACCTTACTTATGTGGGACCTAAGCGTAGTTGCCATGCGATGTCCTCTACGTGGTTTTTCTACTGAATCATTACACTGATTTGACTATTTCCGTGTGGAAACACACGCACACGCACGCACACGCACACGCACACGCACACGCACACGCACACGCACTCGCACACGCACACGCACACGCACACGCACTCGCACACGCACACGCACACGCACACGCACACGCACACGCACACGCACACGCACACGCACACGCACACGCACACGCACACGCACACGCACGCACACGCACACGCACACGCACACGCACACGCACACGCACACGCACACGCACACGCACACGCACACGCACACGCACACGCACACGCACACGCACACGACACGCACACTCACACACACACACACACACACACACACACACACACACACACACACACACACACACACACACACAACGTGACTGTACATATATTTGTGTGGACACACATTTAAAGTGATTGTAACTAATTTTGTATACACTTAGTTTAATTATCTATGGAATGTTACACGTAAGCATTTTTTAGCAATGTAAGACTTTTACTATATTCAAACTGTTCGCATGATTCAACTTGCCTTACACACTCGCAAGTGATATTAACTTGTGTTGTGTGGACCTATTGTATTCGCCTATGTGTATCGTTTTGTATTTTATTGCTCTTTTACTTTTTTATTTGTTTACTGCCTTTCTCAATTGCCAGTTTGAATTCTAATATTATTATTATACCGTTTTTTTTAAATATTAATTCTATTATAAGGGCTTGTTGAATTTCGGTGCGGTCTACAAATAACGAATATATTATTCTTTTCCGTTATGAATGAACACTGTGTTCAAGATAAGGAGGGCCACTATGGGGATTTCGGAAACGGTAAGATATAGAGTTCCGGTTAAACGGGAGAAAACGTGGGCATTTTAGGGTTTAGTAAAATGACATTTTTAAACGGACGAAATTCCGAACAGTTCCGAAGTTATGCGCCCAACAGCAAATTTTCACGATTTCATTTTTACAAATTGTTACTTTGTGGTTGATGTTAAATAAGAAAACCTTTTACAGGTACTTTTTTAACGTTCTTTGAAGCGGCATACAGTAAATTCTTAGAACTGCAGTCTGCGATAGAAATCATGCTGATTAAGCTCCTACACCAACTCGTGTTTGTGAGGATGGTACTTTTCCATTTTCAGGACTCGACTTTACCTTCCATATCTACCAGTTGTCTATTTCTAATTTATTATTAAAACATATCGCAGTTTGTATTCCCCTTCGAACACAAAATCCCATTATGATTATGAAAATGGACACTTTGAAGATTATAATTTAAAATTAATTACTTATGTTTTGGATTTTACATGTGCATTCTTTATTGATGTTTTGCGTATATTTAAACTTTTCGATAACAATTACAATTATCGATCTCAGTAATTGATTGAAGTAGTCATACAAATTATGAAATATGAAAACGCAAGGATAAGCTATAACTATTAGGCAAACATATTTGAAAGTGAACCACGGAATCTAAATTTATTTTAGTAAACATTAGCTAGGTGTCTAATATACTAAATATCATTAAATTGCTTTGAAAATAGCAAATCAGAACACTGTCTAACGGACGGAGGCTAGAAATGTAAAATACTAGAATAAAAAAAAATTACAAAATTTAATCAAATCATAATGTAAGTGCAAAACTGTGAAAAACTTTAATTTGCAAGCTCTCAACGGGTTCCTAGCTAAAAACTTAACAAAGCAATTAAAGACTAGTAAAATTATAGCAAAGAAATAATTTTCGGTTACTACTGAAAGGTTTTAATTGTTACGATACAAAGAAAATAGGATGTGTACATTTTATCTTATTGTAATTTTAACTATACTTGTAACTAGATATGCAATGTTGTGATAATTTAAAATAATTGGCGTTTACTTCCAAGTCTAGACAAACACATCAAAAAACCCATACATACCACAACTTAAAGTTAAGAGAAACTATTCTTCTTACCTGTTGAAGTTATTTGGATATTTATGTGACTCAAGAGCTTCTCGTTGTAGACGAATATAATAATGAGTTTGTCGTGATAAAATTTTCATATTGTCAAATTAAATGTAATTAATGGTGTTATTCAAGACATGTTCAGTTACGACACACTTCCCTGGTTAACTCCATCTACCAAATCTCATATGTTCAAGACAAATTGTATACTCTGGAAGTTAATAATTTAATTTTTTTAAAACATCTTTAGTTGATCTTAAATATCCTTTAATCTTTCTTGTAGGTTTAGTATCATAACTAATAAGCACTATTTTAGTTTTGCTTGATGAATATGGCTAGCAGATGCAATAACATTATTAATAGCCATTAGCTTGTAGTCTTTAAATGGTTAAAATGGTTACATTCATATTTTCGAGACCACATATTCCGCTAGATTAATCTACTAGTGATTGAATTACATCAATTTTTTACAATTTTATAAGTTACGAAGATATTGGTGAAAACAGTAAACTTAGTTAGTTTCCTTCTCCATAGTAAACTGAATGCTTGGCTGTATAGCATTTAGAAAAACTAAACATTCGTGCAGTACTTCTTTTGCTACGTCATCTAATTTTTTTGTAAAATTAGTGTTTCAAATTCTTCCATGTATAAAATAGCCACAACTTATTACTCTATGAAAAGATTTTTTATGTCTTTTGAAAAAATATGATCAAATGTTCAATAGTTTTTTTTTCTAAACAAACTTTTGTAAAAAGTAAAACAAAATTAAAACTGACCATCACACTATTAATATTAACAAATATATAAGCTATGTAAATGTAAACTTTCACCATTATTATAATATAACAGTTTAAACGTATAAAGCCAACTATGGAATACAAATTTTGTGATAATACCTTTTGAAGATATAATTTCCAGTATTGAAAACTCCATTAAATCGTTACGTTTTGATGATGCTAATGAAATTAGATATCACAACGTTAACATATTACATAAAGCAAAACCTTCAAAGAGCAGCTTATACTTTTGCCTTATTTGATCTTAAACGCAAATGAAAGTATAATAATATTAAAATCAGACAAAGGTAATGCAACTGTTATCTTAAATATGAACGACTATAACACTAAAATAGAACAACTGTTGGAACCAGTGACTTATCGTAAAATACCAAAGATCGTACAAAAAAGTTTCTTTTAAAAAATAAAGAACTTATTAAATTATCATCTATTCCTGAAGAAATAAAAAGGAAACTAGCTAACTCTGAAGCTTTTCACTAAATATAAATAAATTACAAAATACTAACACATACAATCATGAAAAATATAGACATAAATCTTGGTATTGAGGTCTTTTAACACAGAAAACTCTCAATAATTCATTTCATACAGCCCAATTTTCCAATATCAGTTACACACAAAATTCACCGTCCATTTGTATTTATATATAATTATATATGTAGTCCTTTTAAAGTGTTACAAAGCGATATTGAGAAACGGCTGACTAAAATAAATGAAATTTCTAGAGATACAATTGGTCGTTGAGAGACACTTTTTGACAGAGTAAGTAATGTTTTAACCCTTTCCACTATTTATGAGTGGGGGTAACTTTTAAATGTTATATGGAAAGGTGCAGTTTTCTTTCCAGATTCGTAATCTCCAGAAAAACTACGTTATAATCAATGAATAATTTAATGCCAATGTCAATGTCACTACGCTAAATTCAACAAAATTATAAATAAAATCAACTAAAGAAAAAGCTATATTGAATGACACCTTAACAGATGGATTGGACGTGGGGACCAGTAAATTGACCTGCAAGATCGCCAGACTTAACCCCTCTTGATTTTTTCTTGTGGGGTTTCGTCAAAGAAAAGTCATGATGACTGCTCCAACTACAGCCGAAGACACGAGAGAAAGGATTACGCGTGCAGTTCGTGAAATCACCCCAGCCATGTTATTCAGAGTGCGGAATTCTTTTCGAAAGAGGGTTGATAAATGTTTAGAACAAAATGGTCGTCATTTTGAACACCTATTATAATAAAATAATGTACCTAATATCAGTTTTTCCTGTTGATTTTCTTTTTAATTTTGTTGAATTTAGCGTAGTGACATTGACATTAGCATTAAATTATTCCTTGATTATAACGTAGTTTTTTCTGGAGATTACGAATCTGTAAAGAATACTACACCTTTCCATTTAACATCTAAAAGTAACCCCCACCCCTAAAAGTGGAAAGGGTTAAAATATTACCTACTCTGTCAAAAGTGCCAACGACCCATTGTATCCCTAGATATTTCATTTATTTTCATTTAGCCATTTTCTCAATATCGCTTTGTAACACTTTAAAAGGACCACCTGTATATATATATATATATATATATATATATATATACTGAGACACTAATTACTTAAAAATAGAAACTAAGCCTAGATCGTTACAAAACACTCGTGTGCGACCGCCCTCTTAAGCCTCTCTGAACTCGAGCGTCTCCGTATTCTATCCTGTCGCCTTTCGTTATACACCTTCAGGCATCCAACCTGTAAAACGTCAGCGTATTTATCCTGCTCAAACAAAGCAGCCTATACCGAAAGGATTTGTAATGCGCTACTTTGCCATTCTTGACATTTTTATAAAATTCTTAATAAATAATTAAATTCCGTAAATTTCAGTACCATTTGTCTTGAGCATACATAAAATTTTCCATGGTGCAATATTGTGTCATTTATACCAGCAAAAATATACATACGTATTCTTCCTCCACACTATAATACAATATCAGCAATTTTAAACTCTGCATTCCTTAAACTACAGTAGTATTTATTCATTTTAGTCTCAATAGGGGTGTTACTAAACCATTGCTTCTCAAATTTAATACTTTCAACCAGCGACCAGTTTTACACCAACAAAATTATAAAACCGAAATTTAAAACCACAAATTGAAATATCACTTTGTCAAGACTAAATCGCGAAGCGTCACGTTTTAGTATTGGCACTTTAACACACAGCAAAAGTTTCAAATTATTTGTTACTTGTAAAAATATAACGTAATAACATGGTACAAGAGGCTGCAAATCATTGCAGTAAAGCAAAGTTTGGAATTTACAGGTGGACTTGGGTATAAACAAAGATTCGTCACATAATATGTTTTTCAAATTGTTTTAATTATATAAAAAGTAACACAAACATAGTTTAAAATGTTTGAAGTTTTGGATTAGGTCAAAGTGGGCGTCCTTTTATAAGGTTATACCCTACGCTTAGAATGAGATACGGTTGCAAAACACACTTGACTTTATTCTAAAAACAGAGAACGTACCACAGTTAAACTGTATGATGCTGAATAAAACAGAATTAGAGACATCTGTTCTGTTAGGTATACCAACTTCAACAGTGGAAAGCAAGTAACTGTGTTCAGGATTTTAAAATTGCGACCAATAACAAAGATTTAACTGGTCGTCTTTTTAGTTATTTATTTGTTAATATATTTTACATTTTTCATTAATCATTTGTGCTTGTTAGAATATCGATACTATTATGTGTTCGTATGGTTGTTAACTTTAAAACGAAATTATTTAGACAATCTTACCTATACTTCGTTTTAGTAAGTAGATTATAATAACTTACATATGTAAGGTTTATACTTATAATTGTAGCTTCCTGATGATTGTATTTAATTAAACTGAAACAATTGAAACGTATATATTACGATGTAATTTTAATAAAATTATTAAAATTGACATCTGTGAAATTCATAATTTTTTGCAATGTTTTAATTTATATTTATTAATAAATTATAGTGTATTTGATTACAACTTCAGCACGTTGTGCCATCATTAATTTATTATGATGATTAATGTTAAACTTATGTAACAAAATTGCCTGGACTAGCTTCCCAGGGACAGAGTTCAGTATTAGTTCAGCATAAAGAAAAAACATCAAACATTTGCGTTAGGTTCTTTGCCAAATATAAAATCAATTGTGATTTTAAAGGAAATCTGGAATTGTATATTCTCAACTATATTCAACACCTTGTATCACCTGTAATTATATAACATGTTGCTCGCATATGATTATCATTGACCTGAATCTGTGCACATATTTCATCATCACTAAACAATAACGAAGATATATTTTCGGTAAGTATCTTTGCTTTTAAAATAATATTGAATTGTCTAGTATATAATTTACCTAAACCCTTTACATACATGCACATAGGTGATAAATAATAATAATATTTAGCGTAACATCAAATAAAAATATAAGATTCATACACTCACATTTATGTTTGCATTCTTTCTCAGCTGGTCCAATTTTCAATACTGATGTTCCAATATCCAAATCAGAAGTAATTCGAATTTTATAAATAATATTGATCCAACGGTGGAAGATCTACAGCATAAGCATATACAGCATATGGTGTATAAATATTTCCTTCAACACTTTTCAGAAGCACTTTAATTTTATTTATTATATTTTCAAATATAATAATTTAATTTAAGGTTACTGTATCATAAAATACAATAATGTTATCTGCATTCGATTTTGATTTAATTGAAACTTTTAATTTTAATTCTGTTAAAATGATAACACCAGGGTAATTTCGTTATAATAATTTTATATTAATCGAAATAATTGATCACTCGGACAAATATTCACGTTAAATTAAATTATGACAATTTTACAATTTAAATTGTTTAATATTTGCAATATTGTAGATTATACGAAACACACAATTCATTTTAAATATGAATTCATGTACACCCTGATTGACATGTTCTCAGAGATAATGAGAAAAATATAACGACTTCCTGCGCTTTTCTTGCCTAACAACCAATCAAACTATAGTATTTTGTCTATACAAACATAACAAAGCTTAATCATGAATGGCTAATCATTTTTCAAAAATTTGTAAATTACTAATTTTACGCATAACTTTCTTATATGGGAACAGATCTTAAAAACATAATTATTTTTGAATTCTACACAAAATTTCCTTTCTATAGATACCCATTTGTCCCACTTGCTTTTAAAATTCTTAAACCATCTAAATTTCAACAAATAAGCAAATTTTCATGTACAAATTTACTTATAACTAACTTATTATACTTCCCACAGGAAAACTATAAACAGAAATGGATTCTATGACCCAAAATACAAATAGATACATCAGTTTCTAATACTCTTATGGTATATTTTGGAAACATCCATCTCAACATCTATGTTGGTGCTCAACATAACCTGGTTTCTCAATTTTACACTTAAATTACATACATAACGTTAATTTAAGTTGTAAAACTTTCAATACACCCTAATGTGTAAGTTATTAACACATTATTTGTTTAATTTCGTATTATTCACTTATAAATTATATGAATCTCATTAAATCTGTTCCATTTTCATACATCTTAGCATATAGCTTACTCCTATGTTAATTGATACAATTTCTTTTCTTTCTATTATATAATTGAAGCATATTATGTTACCAGACTAGAATCTACTTATTCATACGGATTACATGAATTCGAAGATGCACGGAAACTATTAAAATGAAAATTATATTGTTCAGCCATGACAATAATTTAATACCTGTGAAATTTGAATTAACTAGTTACCAACATGTTCTATAATCACATTTGTACATAGAGTTATATTGTTTTGAACTTCTGCAACTTGCGTTCTACACATATGCTTAATCACTTCCAATGCAATTACTTTATGTTTAATGTAACTTTACTCTAAGCCAATATCCAACTATATATATATATATATATATATATATATATATATATATGTTGGATATGCGCGCGCTGTGTGTGTGTGTGTGGTGTGTGTGCGTGTTGCGTGTATGCGTGTTTGCTGTGTGTGTGCGTGTTTGCGTGTGTGCGTGTGTGCGTGTGTGCGTGTGTGCGTGTCGTGCGTGCGTGCGTGCGTGCGTGTCGTGCGTGCGTGCGTGCGTGCGTGCGTGTGGAGGAGTTACAAAATTAACTACTTTATAAATATATGTATTTTTGGGATTATTGGTTTTGAGTTTATATTATTACATTAATACTCGGCGCTTTACTAAAAATTCGATACATTATGTACTCATAAAAAATGGTTCTCTTGCAAACTCACGTTCACATATCCAAAATACGTCCTACGTATAACACAAGATTGCATATACCCAATGCGTTTCAATCATCTCACACAAGTTCGAATAAATTTCACCGATTAGTAGATTTGTGGTAGTAGTAGTAGAAATCGGTTATTCATAACACCGTTAATAGAAAACTTCATTTGTGAATGTCTGTCTTATGGCCAACTAAAACATCAATTTATTAACATTTTTGTAAAGTGCTTTTAAAATTCCATACATTTTTGGTTTTTATTTCTACTTTTTTAACACATAATACTATATAATAGTATTTTATAGAATTATTGCACCATTAAAGTTTCAAAAAATCAATTTGTACTATTTCGGGATATAAATTTTTTTAATTTTCATTCTTTGTTTAAAATATAACATATTTAACAATAAAGGTACAGAAAATTTGAAAGTTAGTCAATGAAGTTAATATCTCCTTCCAAATACGTTTTGCATTAAATTGTGACATATAAACCAAGAATAACAAAAAAGTTAATAATTTTATTGATTAACTCGAAAATTTAGTAATTAGGAAAAAAATATATTTTTTTTAATTCTATATCTCGGGCAAAGAAAATATTTAGATTAGACTCAAATCAATAAGGAACGAAATCGAATTCAGTAATAGCGAACACAATTAAATGAATTCAGTTTTTTTTGCTCTTTTCAAATATTCAAACAAATTTTCGAAATTCTGATGTACGGGGTATTGTTTTTATTTGAAATGTTGTGATAATTTTTTTCTAATCCGAAAATGGATTCCCAGTTCTATTATGCGCTATTCGGCACTATATAGAGACGAAAAATATGTGTAGAAAACATTAAACAAAAATAGTGTGGTTCGTGTTATGCATAATTAAACAATTGAGAAACATAGAGAGACATAGATCGATATCTTGGTTACAATTGATCGGAAGCCTATGAAATATAGGTTATCTAGAAACACCTCGGTATTGCACATGAAATCATTCATTAAAATTATATATCCGTGTATTAAGTCATTAGCTTAATCTGTTTAAAGTAATGGTCTGAACATATTGTATATTCACGTAAACGGCTTAATGTAGCGTTCTTTTCTTTTTGTTCGTATTGTATCTTCAAAATCAATGGTATGTGCAATATCCTGCCCTTGATTAATCGAGCCTGTTATTATTCAGAGAAGATTAAGCGAAATTCTAGTATTTACTTAATAAGAGAATTGCAATTTAATGTGAAGCGTAACGACTTGCAAAAAAATTACATTAATTCAAGAGCGAATTAACTTTCAATACTCATACAACCTTCTCACGGAGAAATGATTAAATGATTCTGGCATGTGACTTATACTTTTAAATAATTGCACAAAAATGAAAAATGTGTGGCCTAATTAACAAAAAAGCGGTTTATGATTAAAAATAATTAAAATATACAATCATCCTTCAATTATACAAAACTCGTGCTGGATTCACTTTAATCAAACATTTTAAGTAGTAGTTAAAAACGTAAATGAAATATTACACAAATCTGTTATTCTTTCTGATTGTCGGGTGTAATAATTAGAAGTAACATGGAATCAAGACCAGATTATAAGTTTGTTAATATTTATACGTACCAGAAGAAATCTATAATTATATTAGTTAATAAATCATCTAATTTGACAAGGTTGGATTATGTATAATTTATTAAAATTGTCAAAGATAAAAATGATCTGTGTTTATTTCTTGATGAGGTACTAAATCGTAAGCTATCAAAAATCGATTTTTAATTTGGAAACGTTTAATCAATAAACCGTTATAATTTAGTAAATTGCTCTTAATCGCATGCCTTTATTTCTTACCAAAAAAAGTTACAAATGTTTGTAATTTATATTTATATACTTCCGCATAAACCATTAACGAGGTTTTTCAAAACGTGGGTTCTTACTTCGGAATAACACTACCGTGAAACAGTTTTACTATTTAATTACCTATAAAAATACTGGCAGTTTTAGATGTTCTATCAGGCTTTGCAACCCTTGGAGTACACCACTCCGCCGCTAAAAAATAAAGGGTGAACATTTAATGTTGGTTTTACCTACTGTAAGCAAATGATTGCCAGTAATTACATTAAAATAAAATAATTTCTTCTCTCTTCTTTTTTGTCCACTGCGCTTCTACAAAGTTGCTGTTTAATGCACTTTAATAAGTGTTTGAAGATATATGGGTCTTTTTGAATAATGTGATTTAAGCTTGTGTATTATTAGGCGTTGATTATGCGCTATTTTGCGTTGTTATGATTAAACTTTGCGCCCCAATAGGAAATAAACTCTACAAACACGGCTAACCTTACAGAGCCGCAAACTTTTGGATAAATCATTCTTTTCTTATTCAGTAGTTAGGCGCCAATTATGCGCTTCAAACATATTTTTTTTTGCCTGCATAGGAAATAAGTTATGCAAAAAATTAAATAAGAATAACTTCATAAGGCACCTTATGAATAAATCAAGCTTTCCTTGCACAATATTAGGCACCCATTATGAGCTGTTTTTGGCCCTCAAAGTAAAATTTTGTGCATTTATAGAAAAGAACTTAATGTAAAATTACAGCGACTAATTTCACAGCCGTAAAATTCCGCACATAAATCATATATGCCGTTTTTTCGCCGCTAAAATAGAATTTTGCGTTACTATAGAAAATGCGTTATTGCAAAAATACCGACACGGCTATCTTCACAACAGTGAATTTTTGCATAAACAATTTTTTCTTGTTTAGTAATTAGGCACAAATTATGTGCCAATTTGCGCCACTAAAATAAAACTTTGCATTGCTTTAGGAACTAAGTTATTGCAAAAATTACGTCGACAGGGCCAACTCCATAGTCTTATAAACAGTGTTGGGTAAGATCCATTTGTTTAGGATCTAGATACAGATCCAAACACATTTTTAAAACTGATCTAGATAAAGATCCAAGATCCGTACGTAAAAATGGATCTAGATAAAGATCAAAGATCCTTGAAGTGAGATCTAGATCTTTTATAAAGATCCGACATTCCTAAAATTGTTTCGAGATTTTTCTAATTATTAATATTATCTTAATTGCTAGTATTGCTACTGATGAGTAGTACTCCCATTCCCATGATCATTTTCATGTAATACAAATATTAGTCCGTAAGGTTAAATTATTAAGAAAAATAATATACAAATATAATTTTTATAGGTTTATTGAAAACTGACATTAATTATTTAACGCACTACAAATTACAAAATTAGTATTAGGTACACATTTACACTTGCAAGTTGCAATGTTAATTGTTAATTTAACTTAACACATAGTTGTTATACAATTATAAGGATAAGGACATTTATCTAAATTATTATAAGTATACATTACATAATTACATTTTATTATCTAATTTTATTTTATTTTGTTTTAAAATTAATAGCATCTCAAATATATCATCACCTAATCTATTCCTACGAGGAGTTAAAATTAGTCCACCCATACTAAATATCCTTTCAACGGGGGCAGATGAAGGAAGTATAGAATTATATTTTAAAAAGATTTCTTTTGTAGCAGGGTACATATTTAATTGCTCATACTTAGTGCTTGTGTCTTTAAAATAATTTGTGCATTCTGAATCAAATGTTGTTTGCGATTGAGTATTTATTTTAAAAATCAAAGAATTCGTCCGTGGCAGAGGATTTTTTCAGTAAGTGTGAACTGAATTTCTGATTCTGAATTATTAAGATTTTCTTGAAATCCGGAATTATTAAGTTCACACAATAATTGCGTTTGACAGAATGCTGTTTCATTTTTAAAGGGGTAATTTTAACCACCATAATTTAAATTTTGGTTAGAAATTGTGGATAACAGGTATGGTCGACTACCAGAATTTTTAATATCCATTATATTAGAGAAACGTCTTGTAAAGCCGTTCAATAAACATTCTCTTAATTTAGAACAAAATGTTCAGTTTTGTCATTGCTTCTAAGCTAGCTTTAATTTTGAAAAGTGTTGGCAAAACAGTACCTAACTGACAAGTTTTTTCATCTTGTAAAATATCTATTGCAACGGCTATAGGTTTTGTAACAGAAATATATTCGTTTAAAAACACAAAATCTGACAGTTGGAACACGTCTAATTTTAATAACTTACAAACATCACTTAATTTTGCTTCAATATTAATTAGTTTAACACATGCGTCATACATGGAATTCCAACGAGTAGGACAAGGAACTTTCAATTTGACACCGCAAACATTTTCTAACTGATCCGGCGCCTTAGTTGACCTACTCACTAAATTCCATAAAGAATAAGCTTTCCCAAAAACAGTATCGTACATTTTTTTATACCTTATGTTTTCAAATGCTTTAGCTGCATCTATCGTAATTACAAGGCTGAGTGTATGCGAACAACACTTAAAATGTTCGGGTAAAAGCACGTAAGTACTGTCAGTATCAAAAGCAGGTAATGATTCAACATCTACATCATTTTGATTTTGCAACTCTATTAATTCGCTATCGCTGCTCTTATTACATATAGAAGCAGTAAATACGTTAAAAGCTTTATTAAAGTTGCTTGCGTTATCTGTTACCGTTCCTGAAATTTTACCGAGATTTAATTTGTATTCGTTATGAATTTCACTTATTAATTCCGCAATTCTATCAAATGTGTGTCAAATTTAAATCGCCTACAGCTTAATGCAAAAGATTTACGTTGGAAGCTATTACTATCGATAAAGTGTGCAGTCATACCAAGATAACTTTTGTTATTGGTGCTCCAAACATCTGCAGTTGTACAGACGTATTTGGTTTTATTTAATTCTTCTATTACAGCACCAATAACTGCTGATTTCTCTTCTTCTAATTTACTCTTGAGCGTTTTTCGGTCACAAGGTTTTTGCCAGAAAGTCCTTCTACTAACCTAATAAATGCGGGTTTTTCGACTGTACAAATAGGCCTCATCTCTTCAATTATGTAATCTAAGACGAGTTTGTTAACCGAGTTCTTTGTGGTAGAACTGGTAGATCGTTGAAAATGTTAGTCTTGTTGAAATTCTTCATTGATAAAATTTCGGTTTTACTTTTTTGTTGTCTTTTCTGCATCGAATTTGCTAAATGTTACTGGATGCTTTCTCTAGAAAAAAGGAGAAAGTGTATGTTAATTTATAAAATTCAGATTGAAGTCACTTCAAGTTTCAGTCAAAATTTAGATAACACCAATTTTAAAAGCGACTGAATCCCATCTTTTATGAATACAGGTATCATAAACATTTAAAAAGTTTTTGATGCATTAGGGACTTTAAGAAATAAATCTCAACCTTTTGTAAACGTTCTTTTACACGAGAAACTAAGTATTTTGCAACAAAAATACTTTACGTAATTCATATAGAATTTAATAAGAAAAATTAAGTCTACAAATCACGTTTTGATATATCAGATGATGTATTTCGTAAGAATCCAATAAATGATACTAAAATTCTGCCAAAACTATATTAATACATACCATGATATGCCGAATAAATTTCCTGTTGAAGTCACATGACCTTGTATTTGTGCGGGACAATTTAGACACTGGGTCACTATCTTGTTGTCACATTTTGATAAAATTTTATAAAATTTACCGCTTAAGATTGGCGGAACTTCCATTAATTCAGCTTCGTCACTCATTGTTGATCTAACTAACAATTAACAAATGTGCTTTACTTAAAGTCGTAAGAACTGAAGACAAGATTGTTGTTTTTCTATACCTCCTTTTGTTCGATTAAATTAGCAACAGGGAATTCCAGTTCCACTTAACTTAAGTACCTACTTTAATGGATGGATGACCCCATTGTCATTACTCATTAAGTCATTAGATTAGCACTTAGCTGTCATTACCTGCCTTTGTAGCTTTGGGAAACAAAAACAACCGACGGAAATATTAACAAAGGAAATGAATAGTTCTATTATTGGTTATTTCGAATTTAACATGCCTCAGGCAGTAGGTAATTGTGTAAATGTGTATTATATCTCTGTGGGGTACGGATGTAACGGTCGTAACGGAGCATAATGTATTTTTAAATATAAAGCTCTGTTGCCTCAAGCCAGTTAAAAATTTCACAAAATACCCTTAAAATACATTTTAAAATATTCTAATGGATCTTTGGATTCAAGTACTAAAGATCTGTAAAATGTGATCTAGATCCAGATACTAGATCCTAGCAGAGCAAAGTATCTAGATCCAGATCATAGATCCGTTTAGTGGATCTAGATCCTGGATCTAGATCACTTTGATCTAGATCCCACCCAACACTGCTTATAAATAAACTAATCGTTGCTTGCGTAATACTTAGGTACCCATTATGCGCCGTTAAAGTTTTCCTCGTTAATTAGATGGTAATTGTGGGCTATTTTAAGCAAAATATCGCGTAATTGCGTGTAATTACTGCCTTATAGTGAATAAGCAATCTTATGAATTTAAAACGTCGATGGGTAGCTATAAAATTAAATATACATTATATTGTTTCATAAGTCATTTATAACGATAAGCATATTTAAGGAGAACGCATGAGTTTACTTAGATTATGATTAGTAAGAACAATGAAGAATCCAATTAAGCTAAAATAGCCATACTGCAAGAAAATGGATTAAATATAATTAAATATAAATATATCTATAATGGAAGAAGTGGAGTTTCAATAATAATGCAATAAAGATAAGAAAAATACGCATTAAGCAAATACACAGATAAAAACACATTTAAACCAATCCATCTGAGTATAATAAACAATTGATTTACGTAGAAGTTCACAGATCGACAAAGTTAGCCATGTCGATATAATTTTTACCTAACTTCTTTCCTGTAGGAACTTAAACTGTGGAGCTTAACAAGCGCCTAATTATCGTATAAAAAAGATTAATTTATTCATAAGTTCACGGTTATCAAATTAGCCTTGTCGATGTAATCTTTACAATAAGTTAGATTTTAAACAATACAAAACTGTATTTTAACGGCGCATAATTGACGCCTAATTCTGCGTAAAGAAAATTATTTATACAAAAGATAACGACCGCCTGAATAACAAGTTTCTAGTAGGGTGTAAATTTAACTTTAATCTCACACACAGAGCATAATTGGCACCTAATTACTGCACGGTTGTGAAGTTAACCGTATCGATGTCATTTTTACAATAGCTTCTTATCCATATGGGCGCAAAATTTAACTTTAACGTATCAAACAGTGCATGATGGCCGCCTAATTACGACATAAGAAAAAAATCATTTATTCCGAAGTTTGCACTTGCTCTTAGCTTTCTGGCTACTTAAACATTGTTAACAGTTGTGAGAGAACTCAATGGAGTGGACAAAGTGACAACCTCAACAGTTATAGTTACTGTTGTGGAAGCTCTGGATTCTCTACACTCAGAGTTTATTGAAATGGCAACTACTCAAGCTAGAATAACTAAAGTACGCCAGGGCTTTTATAATATTGCCAAGTTGCCTAGGTGTGTTGGAGCCCGGGACTGTACCCACGTACGTATTCAATCACCTGGAGGGGAAGATGCTGAACGATTCCGCAATAGAAAGGCGTAATTTAATAATTGGAAATATAGTTTGTCGTTGGAGTGGCCTTTCACGTGACTCTACAATATCTAATAATTCCTCCTTGAGAATAAGAAGATTGGAGAATGAAGGTTTTGGAGGTGGTAGTTTGGTTGTTGGAGACAGTGGTTATGCAATTAAAAAATATTTAATAACTCCATTAGCAAATCCTGTAACGCCAGCAGATATATTATTTCTTTGTTTGGCATATGAGTGTAGCAAAGTTGAACCAAGGAAAGATCACACTTAGCAGCAATCTTTTTGACATACAAAAGCGTATGACATGACCTGGAGATATAGAATACTGACAAGTTATACAATTGGGGTTTCGAGGAAATCTTCCTATGTTCGTAGAAGCTTCCTCTCAGATCGTAGGTTTAGGGTAAGGGTTGGGAGTATATTATCCTCTTCCCGCAAACTTGAAAATGGAGTTCCGCAGGATCCACACTAAGCCTGACTCTCTTTGCTGTTACCATAAATGGAATAATGGCAAACCTCCTGAAGAAATCGGGAGATGCTTGTATGTTGACGATTTATGCATATATGCTAAGGGAAAACAATACCTCAAGTTAATTCAATTTTACAAAGATCCGTAAATATTGTGTTAGATAATCTAGAGATGTGGGTTATAAACTCTCGCAGGAAAAACGTCATGTTCACTTCTGCAGACTAAGACGTCCGCATCTCGATCCCAAAATATATATAGGTGAGACCCAGATCAAATGTGTTCAAACAATCCGCTTTTTAGGCATTATTTTTGACCCTGCTTTACGATGGCGCATACAAATAGATGATCTGACGTTGAAATGTCGCCGTACTTTGAACATTATACGGTGTTTGGCTGGTATTAAATGGGGAGCAGATAAAGAAGTTTTATTAAAAGTATACAAATCAATGATTTTGTCTCGGTTGATTATGGTTGCATTGTATACAGCTCTGCCAGAAAAACTACGTTAGATCGACTTAACAACATACATCACTCGGGACTTAGGTATTGTACTGGAGCTTTTATACCAGCCCCATTTCAAGCATCTTGGTAGAAGCAGGAGTTCCTTCCTTGCCAAAAGACGAGACCGAATGCTTCTTTCCTACGTAGCCAGAATAAAAGCTCAACCGTCACATCCAAATCACAAGATCATTTTTCGTAAAAGGCATTCATATGCAGAACGCCCTACTATTACTAGACCGGTCAGAGTACGGGCACATGAGGAGCTTAATACATATCAAATCAGAATACCGACACTTTTAAAGTCTGATAATTTGGAAGTACCATCATGGAAGATACGACTACCTACTGTAGTACTGTATGCACTAGGAGTTAAAATTGAAAATGGTGTTGGTTGTGCATTTGTGGTACGAAATGACTCACTTTTGGTCGCTACTCCACAAAGCTCAAAATCATGGCCGAGATGTACCCATCTATCAGGCGTTACTGTATTGCCATTCTTCTAGTCAATATACGAGGTATATCATCGTAAGTAGGTGCAAGTTTGTGATGCAACGCATTGTTAATAGGTTTACGACACATCCCATGGCTCAACTAATACTTTCATTGCTGAAAGCTCTGTATACGTCAGTACAACTAATTACGTTTTATACTGTGTCTGATTATGAAAAGATACACTCTATGCGCTTGGCTCAGGAAGCTGTTTTAAACGCAGCAAATGATGAGGGAGCCGTTGATGTAATGCTATGTACATATGAAGATACAGCCAAACAGTTAATCCAGACAGTACTAAGCTCTTGGCAAACCGAATGGAATACATCAGATACTGCACTTCGACGTATTAAACAAAGTGTAATGCCGTGAGAAGCCTTAACAATATTTCTCGTGAAGAACAGGTCAAGTTGACTAGACTGCGTATAGGTCACACTAACATAACCTCGCAACATTACCTTACGGAAGTGATCCACCAAAATGTGTTAATTGTAACGTGCCTATAACAGTCACTCATCTGCTAATAGATTGTCCACTGTTTTTCATTGAAAGGCAACGTAGTACTCTCAGAAACTTAGAAAGTATACTGGAAACAACCAAGTAGCAATTAAAAAGGTGATGAATTATTTTAGAAATACAAATTTATTGCATAAAATATAATGGTATTTGTAAAAGCGCTAATGACCCAAGATGTTAAAGCGCAAAACAAAAAAAAAAAAAAATTAATAATAATATTTATTTGCCCAACAGGAAACCCAATTATAGGGCATATAGAATATACAAGATTTAAAGGTAGTCTTAACAACAATATTATAACATAACAATGAAAATAAATGTAAACTATAACTATATAAACTGTGGCTATATAATATATCAAAAAAACCAAATTAACTACAATATCACATATAATGTATGGGAAGCCAATTTATCGAAATATATCAGGAAATAATTTTTCCGCACTTCTACAGATAAGGTGAATTGGGGATCTGCGTAGTAATTCGGTACGAGCGGGTTGTGGGTAGAATGAATAAATGGTCTATCTGTACAAGGATAAATTGATTCATAATTGTTTTCTCTATATTTACTTTTACAAATCGTGTTTTTCTCGCTTCATTCGTAGCTGATGTAGCCTCCAAATCCAATTTTGGGTTTATCAAATAGGTTTCGTGTTTTTCACGCATCAGTTGGAGCTTTAAATTATGCTGTTCCAAATAGCATAATCTTTGCAAATCTTCAAGCCCTGTTTTGGTTGCTCCCCATTTACTTAATTTATCCCGCACCCCTTACCATGTGTCATTGTTTGGGACCGCAATGGTTCTGAAATAGGTATTAATTTTGAAGGAGTGTAGGTCTTTCAACTAGGTCCTCCAACACCATCATCACGATTGATTATAGGTTATTGCACTACCTCAATATCAGGTGACGGCTCTGATACAATTAACACCATGTCATCATTCGGTGATGGTCCTAATGCAAAATTAAACCATTATATATTATACATTACAGATGTAGATGTTAAAATACACAAACTTACTTGGCCAAAGAATGGACAGAGAGGTTTCAATTGTTGCCATAGTCTCGTCATCGTCAAAGCGTGAAACTTCGCCAGTCAACTGTGACCCTACAATATCTTTAATAGTCTTATTGACTTCAGTATCCTCAACATGAATAGGAGGTCCACCACCAGTATCAGCAGCATGTCTTTAATTTCAGAATATCTCTTGCAGGTACCTTTTTTTTAAATTTTTATACCTGTTTTTCAGGGTGTTTACATCTTCATAAATTTCACTGCTTTGGTTGTATAATGCAGATACTTTACCCCATGTGGCAGCTTTTATTTTATTGTTGTCTGCATCTGTTTTTTTACTTTCAATAGCAGTCGCACAAGTCCTATAAGTACTAAATCCCTAAAAGTGAAGAATCTTCCTTTGTTGAGAAATTTTCAGCACGCTTGTTACACGTCTAAACCGCACTAGGCGTTGCATATATTTACCGAGATGAGCGGATTACCTAGCCAGCTACCGTGGAAATGGGCGTGGTCGATATAAGGAGTTAAATAATTGAAGGGTAGTTTCAAACACCTTACACTTACCATTAATCTACCACTCACAAAGCTCAGTCCGGGAAAAATTGTTTCTAGGCGCCACCACAATCTTAAATTTTGCTAAAATAAATAGTCTTATGGATGGTAAATTAACTCTATCTGACTGTGGAAGACAGGATTTAAGCCTACTCAGTAAAACCATTCGCCATTCAAATTCAATCACACTTCAAAATAAATTGATCCAAAAGCTTCAGTAAATTCTGAAATACACGGGTCGTCGTAAACTTATTGAACACACCCTGTACAAATAAAAATTCCCAAATCGTTAACGTTAACTTGAATACTTTTTAAGTATCCCTCGTATACCTGTAAATTTATACTTCTAACTGTTATAAAACTTTGAATTAAAAAAATGTTCCCAATTTAGAAAATTCTAAATAAAATAAACGAAATCGGTTTAACAATGAATTGTTATCTCAACAAAATGTTCGTTGATTGCTGAATGATTCAAACATAGAGCGGTTATTGCGTGTATCATAAATAAAATCGTTATATTTTATTAATACTTCATCTTTAAAAGCGTATTTAGACATTCATTAATAGGTTTAAATTTTAATACTTCAAAACTGTGATTTATGCTGAATAAAAAAATAATAAGTACTTTGTTAGTAGTGTTCTGCATTAATATTTCAATGCTATAGTGAAAGTTTGTGATCAATCTGGCTCATTACGCAATTTCCAATCGATCCTTAAATTCGAAAATATGTAAAGATTAATTTCACTTGTCAGAAGGTGTAACCAGTTAGGCAAACAATTGACACAAATAAACGACACAATAAATTAAACAGTGAATATATATTGACAAATTCTCATGTAGATATATCCAACGGCGTGGTTTAAAGAAACTACCAAACACATAAATACGTTAAGACTAAAATTACCCAATTCCTAACACTAAAAACAACAAAATAACTAAAGTTCGATTACCTTTTTCCCTTGAATGAACCGTAATTAACGCAACAATAACAAAACAAATGTACTTAAAAGATAGTCTTGGTTCAATAAAGTCAAAATTCACCTATTACAATTGAGTATTTCACGCGCTTCTTTGCTGCGTCTAAGGTTCCAACGTGGAAGAAGACGCTAAGGATGCGAAATAAACGTAGCCATCTTGAATTACTTTGTAAATTCACCGAAAACTTTCTGAGGAAATCATAAATTGCAATTACATTCACACCTTAGATTAGCCAGATTATCCTCAACTTTTATGCAAATCTACATGTGAGCAATTTTATTTCCGCACAATTTAGCGAACTCCTTCACATTCTATCACTTCATTCTTGAAGACGCTAAGGATGCGAAATAAACGTAGCCATCTTGAATTACTTTGTAAATTCACTGAAAACTTTCTGAGGAAATCATAAATTGCAATTACATTCACACTTTAGATTAGCCAGATTATCCCTCAACTTTTTATGCAAATCTCACGTGTGAGCGAATTTTATTTCCGCACAATTTAGCGAACTTCCTCACATTCTATCACTTCATTCTTGCATATGCATCGATTTACCATTATTGCACCACATTACAAAATGTTTGCAAACAAAATATGCATCCATATTCCTTCATCCATATTCCTTACTGCACGTTAATGAAATATCATTATATCATAAGTTCACCCACTCATACGTCTAAACCCATTTCTTTAGTCCAAATTCCTTTATACACAGTAGCAAAAAGACCAATAGTTTTACCAGTGCCCTATCAATCAAAATTTACCCAAAACATTATTTCTCAATCAAGTTTAACGCTTTCAACACGAAAATCTTTCTACAGCATTCAAATATTCATTCACACGATAACCAATGCCTCACTAAATTCTAGTGTGGCGTATCAATTACACCAACTTACATTACGCATACACAAAAAAAAATCTTTTCATGCAAATTCACTTCAGCTACATTCAAAACACGTTATATACGTTAGCAAAAGACTACACATACACGGTGCTTCCAAATAACCTTACACGCTTTCTTTTATCACTCAAAATATAACTGTACAATACAACCACGTAACTGCTAAATTTGATAGAACAAGTTAATAGTAAAGAATTGGCACACTACCGCCATAAATATATCTTTGCTGAATCATCTAAAGCCAACAGTCAAAATAAAACACACTAAAATAATATCAAAACCATACACAAATCTGAAATTTCATTTCTATCAACCTAAAATAGAAGGTTATTTAATTGTAATTTATTTGTGGTTCATATAACGTACGCACTATTTAATTCCATGTTAAAGTTAATCTACGATCAGGAACTCGCAAGTTAACTCTAGTTGATACAACACACCCTTAATATATTGCAATATTGATTGCTCTTGTAAATTAAATTCACCATAAAAACAATATTTTACATCCTTGATCTCTATTCAAATTTTAACACTAATAATAAAGTGGACGTAAAATGATTTTTTTTCGAAACTGTTAATACCGTTAAATTAGTAGCATAATTTAACGTAGACATTTTAATTTTCATCAACCATAATTTACAAAAACTGCCGCAGACTTAATAACGCGCAAAGTAATGTGATCTAACTGATCACATTAATGAATAAAACAAAGATTCTGACATCTTTAATAACTGACTCCGCTTTCCGAAAAAAGCTCAATGTTAAAGTCTTCACAATCGTTTCAAAAAAACTTACTTTATTGCCTTGTTACATAAATTACTATTAAGCTTTTGCATTTTTAAAAATGATCCCCAATTCAAATTCGTAAGGTTCTGTACATTCAAAACAAATTTTACTGTTACGAATTTAGATTAACGTGCATTAAATATATTTGAATTAGAAAAATTAATTTCTTTGACGCAAATTCCACATTCAAACATTAAACTAAACATTGTAAAGCGAACAAAAATAATAAAAAACAATGTAAAATATATGTATGAATAGGAATGAAAATTGTTAAAATTGAAACAGTCACTAATTAAATCATTAATAAACCTTTTCAATGGTTTACGTGTAGTATACACTTACCAGAAGGGGAAAGTTAAAGTTTAATAACCTTGAAATGCACCTGTTGTACCCAAAATATACACCTGTATTTGATAAAGCGCCCCAAGACACCCCTAACCACTATTCATTAATAAACGCGTGAATCAGTAAAAAAAAACGATTGTATACTTTTTTTTCTCGTGTTTATCTCTACACTAAAATTTTCAAAAATAAATTTAACAATAAACTCTATAATCCTAATTTATGTATAAGGATGTAGACCTCATCATTAACCATTACAATAAATGTTACAAAATTTATATACATCTTCGGGTTTATCAAAGACCACGTTTATAACAACTCAATTATTTCAATAATTTCCATTTTTAAACCAGGCGCTATTTGCATACGTTTATAAAAAAGCTACAATAGGTCTGTTTTGATATTTGAGACGCAGTCATTGTCGTTTAGGTAAAAAATGCTATTGGTGCCTCATGAAAAGTCAATAAATAGATAAAGGCTAGAATAAAGGTAGAATAATCTTATCTATGATTTAGTATGAATCTAGCAATGAAAGGTGCGACATGCACTAGTAAGTAAAATGTATTTGAAAATTTTCATTATTATTCTATCTGTTCACGTAGGTAAGTTTAAACATCAAAATTCATGTGGTTTACAGTGTTTTTTAGAGTGTAAAATGTGAAAAAGAAAATCACACTTGCAACACTGGGAAGGTGAAACAATCATGCAGGAACGAGATTAGATTATCCGAGTATCGCATTAGTAGCTTAGACCAACAGCTTGGTAATAAAATCAACGATTTAGAGTTTAACTTTGAAGGACGTACTTTGTCACTATTGCCTAAATTTGACAAAATTTCAAATAAGAAGAAACAATATCCTCAATGTGGTAAAGAATTAAACGCTTTAAAATCTGATTTTGACAGTAAATGTGAAGGTTGTCGTTTCCAATTTATAAATGGTAGTGATAAAGTAAAGGAACGGGTTAATACGCATTTAAAACCTTTTAGAACTTCTTTAAGAAAAAATATCGAACATTGTATTTCTAATTTTACTAATTCCTCGTGTACCGATTTAATAAATTGTTGTGCAACTGCGGTTAGTAACAGAACATTAACAATAGATTCACTGTTTGATATGATGTTGAATCACTTAAACTATTATTATCGCAATGCAGTTACGTGCTTGGGAAAACTAAATTTAGAAATTAATAAAAGTTTGAATGTGTTACAGAAAAAGACACAAAATTGTATAAAGAAAAAGGTACACGATAATAAACAAAAAGGAAAATAGATACAAATTATGTTTTTTTTTTCTAAGAGTGGCAATGGAACAAGAATATTTTTTATTAATATGTAAATTAATTGTTATAGGCGAAAAAAATAAACTTTTTTAGTTATATTTGAAAAACGTAATACCCCTTTAAAACTAATTAAGAATGGAAAGCGTTATAATATACAGGGTGTTTAAAAAAAAACGTTCCGCTAATTTCTAGGGTAAATAGGATATTAAAAAATAACGTTTGGTTAATAAACATGTCCGAAAATACCTCCTTAAAAAGATACGGCTCGGTAAAAGTGGCCCCTTTTTTATTATCTCTAAAACGGTTTAAGATAGTATTTTTTAAACAATTTGCCACAAAAAGATACTCTTGTTGAAAGTCAAAAAAATTACTGGTTTTGGAGTTGTTTGAGGTTTTAGCAAGTAATGCTGACCGAATTAATAAATTATTTTAAAATGAAACAGTTAATCATTTTCTTCATGCGCGAGAACGAACTACCTCAGGGAATAATGAATGTTTCAGAAACAACAGTGAGGTTAAAATATTGTAAATTATTTAGAGCTTCAAAAGGTTTTATTTGAATGACATTAACACAGAATAGACAAAGGAAACTATTAAAAAAAACCACCCAATACAACAAAACAAACAGAAAAAAAAAATTGAATAAGTAGGTACGGATTTTTACATTAAATGTTCGAAATGCCCACCATTTTCAGAATACATAATCGTAAAAGTTTTTGTAGTAAAAACATAATCCTTTGAGTGGCCGTGGTTCTTGCATTAACATTCTTAAATTATTTTCAACTCTCGCTTGAAGTTCTTCAATGAAATTTATTTCGCTTGATATACTTTTTCTTTAACTAAACTCCACACATCAAAATCCAAGGAATTTAGGCCAGAGGACCTTGGGGGCCAGTGGATAGGAGCATCAGCACTTCGACGATTGTTCATTGAGCCATCTTCTACATTGTCTACTGAAATGAGGTGGACCACCATCGTGCATAAAAACCATATTTCTGCATAGATCAACAGGGAAATCTTCTAATAGCAGAAATAAATGATTGTCCAAAAATTCATAGTAAACAGCACCATTTAAATTGCCATCAAAAATATGGTATGCAACGAGGCGATTGCCTATTGAAGCAGCCCATACATTCAATTTAAAATTAGGTTGATAATGTGTTACACGTTTACCCTTTGGATTTTCCTCTACCCAGAAGCTACTGTTATAACTAGTATACATACGTTGTCTAGTAAACGTTGATTCATGGGTGAAAAGAATATTTGGTAAGAATCAGGGTTCTGTCTCATTTTCTTGTAATAATTCGCAAAAGACTTCTCAAAAAAAAGATCTTCAGGCAATAATTCTTGTACTTGCCTGTAATGAAACGGGAGCAATAATTGTTCATTTAATACACGAAGTACACTAGAAACACTTGCGTTACTTGCCCTTGCCACATTTCTTACACTTATCGTAGGATTCGCAACAACGAGATTCAAAATATTTTCTTCTGTTTGAGGAATTCTTGCCACTCGTGGTCTACCAGAATTTACCTTTTTTGCTTTGAAGGTTCCAGTCTCACGGCACCGCCTCACTAAATTAAAAAAATGTTTTTGAATCCGGAACACATCTTTTTGAAAATTTTTCCGCATATCTTCTTTTCGCTGCTTTAGCATTTCCATCACGTTACCCTAATGTTAACAACATATCGGTATAGTCACTATTAGTGCACATATTCGTTTTGAAAGTTTTTAAAAGCGTTATTGTTAAACAAACTAAATCTATTAACAACAATATCTCAAACGAATCTGGCAAACAAAAATATCGCGAGTCTGCAGTCTAAGCCTACTTAATTCAAGTAAATCAAATTAACTCAATATTTCTTTTATTTTCTTATTTTAGGTAAAACATGTTAAAACCTCAAATAACACCAAAACCAGTAATTTTTTTTTTGACTTTCAACAAGAGTACCTTTTTTTGTGGCAAATTGTTTAAAAAATATAATTTTTGACCAAAAAATTAAAAATATCCCCACAAAAAAAGGTTTGAGAGCAAAATACGTGGCTTTAGTGACGGTCCTGTACAAAATATTAAAAATTAGCCAACACTATCTTTTATGACCTAATCAAAGGTATTGGTGATCTAAAACCGTTTCAGCGATAAAAAAAGAGGAATTTTGTGGCTACTTTTACAGGGCCGTATCCTCTTAAGGAGGCATTCGGACACATATTTATTAACAAAACTAACGTTATTTTTTAATATTCTATTTACCCTAGAAATTAACGGAACGTTTTTTGAAACACCCAGTATAAGTGTACCGGGTGAGTCAGCAATAAACTAAACTGGTGCTACATGGTTAAACTTGGCAATAAAATTTATTTATCATATTATATGTCTAGTAAGTGTGTGCATTTTAAAATTATGACTAGACAGAGTGATCCAAAATAGCGGGGCAAGACAAGGTTAGTATTTTTTTAATGTAACACTCATATCATTCGATTTTTGGATTCTACGTACATGTAAAACTTTATTTATATAGATATAATGTATGTAAAATTTACGGATTTTGAAATAAATCGAATTTTAGCCAAAAAATAACATTTACAGGTATAAATTTATTATGTACCATCTTGTGTTTTGTTAGGACCAAGGAAAGACCGAACGTAAGGCTATGTTTTCAAGAACAAATATTGGAGATAAGTGCTACATAGTATTCAAAATATACGTTCAAATCTGCGAAACTTTGTATTTTTTTACGCTGTGTTAGAAATAATCAAATCGAATGAAACTATTAATGTGACCGTGTACCGAACATAACTGATGGTGTTGAGTCGAGTACTGAAGGAAAAGGCTACGTTCTGAGGAAGATATGTTAGAGATAAATACTACAGCGTATTCCAAATACTTGATTAATGGAACTGGATGATTATGCATGAGGGATCGTCGAATTTCACATACCTTGTGTACCTTTCACAAAATAAAATCCTACAAATGTCCTAAATATCTCTATAATGAAATTGAATTCAGAACTGATATCCACAACATAAATATTCCACGCAATGGTATCCTTAATACACCTAACCATAGATTAGAACTTTTTAAAAAATCCTACTCGTAAAACATTGCTCATTACGTGATTAAATTATCACCAAAATTCAAAACCTCTTCAGTGTTCAAACTTAAGAGGGAGGTCAATTCCCCGATATCTAATGGTGGGTTACAACTGTAATGTACTAATTATAAGTGAAGCGAAACGTAATAAACTAAGGCTAATACTTTGTGTGTGGTAATGGTGAGTGGAAAAATAGACGGCCAAGATTTGGCAACCCTGAATTTCTCTCCTTAAGTACCCCCATCATCTAGTATTTATACATATCAGAGGTGTAAATGAATGTTGTTATGGAGTACTCCGGGATGCAGTCTCACAAACTATTTCTAATAAATGATTTATTCTATTTAGCTTATTGTTTTCTTTCTGGTCTATCGTAGATGTTTGTCAAACGGGGATTTTGAGTGATTCCAGACTTGGTATGGTATATCTAAATTTTTATTATTCATCTTAAATATTACTTTTCTCAAATATTTTTACGCTTTCTTAAAAAAACAAAAACCACATAATTATTCTTAAATATGTCCTATATCTATCTCTCATTGTTTTTGAGTTAGTTTGGTTTTTCTATATTATTTATTATTTCAATGGTTTTTCTGGGGATGATTTGCAGTAGCCATGAAAACAATTTTCCATATGACAAATATTTGACCTGTCAAACCGTTGTTGCATTTTGATAGCCATTTAAGTCTGTGAAAGTTGTATAGGTTCAATAGTAAAATAATGGATTACTCTAAAAGTGCATTAATTGATATGGTTATGTGTAATAAGAGGCTCAAAAAATTGTCTTCTTGCTCAAAGGTTATACAAAATGGAGTGTCCTGCTCAACGCTAACCCACTCCGGTCACATTTAAAAATTTGATAGAGATTCGACTCCACTGGCAGTGTGGATTATGTAAAACGCAAAGTGCTGAATAGAAATACCCGTAACCCGCATATCAGTAGTGGTCAGATAGCAATATGATGTGAAACGTCATAATCAACTCTCAATCTGATAACTATAAAATATAAGTATTACTTTTACCGTCTTGAATTACTCCAAGAATTACGCAATGATGGCTTCGAAAGACAAGCAAACTTTTTCCAGTGGATTACTGCTCAAATTGGGATTAATCCAAACCTTTATCTCATATTGTATTATGACGCGACTACGTTTAGAATCAATGGCGCTGTAAATCGTTATAATATGCACTATTACACATTAGACAATCCATTTGGGATCTGACAAATACAAAACGAAAACCACTGGTCCATAAATGTTTAGTGTCATTCTCCACAATAGAATTCTTGACCGTATTTTTTTAACACTCCTCTGACTGGTCGTGTCGACCTTAAATTCCTTCAAGTAGTTTTACCTCACCTCCTTCATCTACTTAGTAATGATGAACGACAAAATATGTGCCTGCAACAGGAGGGTGTCCCTCTGCAGTACCACGACGGATGGAGGTGGAGTTTTTGTCCAGTAGCTTCCAAGGTCGTGCGATCTTACCCCATTAGATTTCTTCTTATGGGGATATATTAGAGAACGTGTATATGTCACATCTTCCACTACAAAGGAAGATATGGAAGATGTGTTATGTTTTGTTTGGATACCTACAGTTTTTTAATGGGTTTGGATCATTTACTCGTTGATAGTGATCTCAAGATGTCGTTTTCAAATAGGGAATATGTGGAAATGCATAACTTCTGTGCGTGATACGTTATCTCATCAAGGTGGGCTATAAGACTTAACTGTAACCTTATGTTATAGCTATAATAATAAAAATGCTCATGTGTGTCTTTTTAGTTTGATAGAGTTGAATTATTTTTCTCAACCCACTTTTTACACTATTCAATCTGGCATAACTGTACTTAAATGGTGAGGAATAAAATGTATTATCCTGTGTCTTCTGAAAGCTTAGATTTTGAAACAGTTTTTATAGCATTTGCTGCTGTCTAGAAATTCTTTGTGTGTGTTGTGCGTATTTTTGTTATTGTAGCTATAACATAAGATAACAGTTAATTTTTATAGCCCACCTTATGATGAGATAAGGTATCATGCACAGATGTTATGTTTTGTTTGGATACCTACAGTTTTTAATGGGTTTGGATCATTTACTCGTTGACAGTGATCTCAAGATGTCGTTTTCAAATAGGGAATATGTGGAAGCATAACATCTGTGCGTGACACCTTATCTCATCAAGGTGGGCTATAAGAATTAACTGTAACCTTATGTTATAGCTATAATAATAACAATGTTCATGTGTGTCTTTTTAGTTTGATAGAGTTGAATTATTATTTTTTTCAAACCACGTTATACACTATTCAAACTGGCATAACTGTACTTAAATGGTGACGAATAAAATGTTGTATCCTATCTTCTGAAAGCTTAGATTTTATAGCATTAGCTAGTGCCTAGCAATTTTTTTTAAAGAAATGTGTATCCCTAAGCTTTTTCTTTTTTTTGAAAAAATAATAACTTCACAGTTCTAATCAATTTAATTAGTGGTTGTATAGATTCAGGCTCACCATAAGCTTTCCACCCTTATTTGAAATTTAAGGTAGAATATAAAGTTCGAGGAATGTATCAAAATATCCCATAATTTCTGGGATCTCAACTTAATAAAAGTGTTTCACTAATAATGTTAATTTAAACTTCTATCTAAATTTGATAAACAACCGAAACTACATTTTTGGTTTCTAAATGCGATTACTATTTGTAGAAATTGGAAAACCTTTAAAATACGTCAAAGACAAAATAAAACGTTACAATCGAAAAGCTTCCCAAAGAATTTATGCGTTATCAAGTTCAACTGCATGAATTTATACTACATTTCAGATGTACGGTATTAACAAATAAGTTATAATTTCGGAATTAAGACAAATATTTCGTAAAATCACAGCCACGTGACAAATTACCTCGCATGATGAAATTGTGGAGCAAGTGGACGAGTTGGATATCTGGGTAAAATGTTCATTACAGGTGGTACAATGGATGGTGAGATTGGACGATAGGTTAATTCTGGAAGGAAGTATATGGACGATAATGAAAAACCGAAGCATGAGCGTGGCTGCGAAACGAGCAATCTATAATGGCGTGTTTGTCCTGTCAGTTAGTACTGTATGGAAGTGAAACATGGGAATGTCAAAGAAAGCACGAAACCAAATAAATGCTGTGGAAGTCAGATTCCTGAAAAGCGCATGAAGGGATAAGATGAATAATGAGTGTATAATGAAGACGTATGTCGAAGAAAAGACGATGACTGATAGGTACCAAAGTAGTACACTGTGTTGGTTTGATGACATCGAAAGAGTCAGCAACACAAAATTAATAAAGCAGATATATGTGGGTGTAGGTAAGGCCGGACCTGGTAGGCCGACTAAAACATGGCTGAATGCGGTAGAGTGTACGATGAAAGAAAGCAAGATAAGAAGTGTTAAAAACAAAAGGGCGTGTCAGACACATTGAACTCCGCAAGGGAATGGCGTGACTGGATTGTTATGTTATGTTACAATAATATTATAATGTTACACAACTTGACATATATACATGCACAAAAATAATACGTATTCTTCGCTGTAAGATTCTTTATTCACGTCTTCTGAATCACTATCATTTACCTAAATTATGAATGGTTCCACCGTTAGATGGAGAGCTTTTTCCCAAGACTACTACTTAGATATTATTTTTTCAGTACGTAAAATAGTTTTGTTTCACACGTTACTATCACTCCCCATATTTGCATTAAAACGTCATCGGAGTAACCATTTCTACCTATGCGCTGATCATAGTATGACTTTTCAATCGCATTGAACTGACATTTGGCGGTATTCTGAGTACGAAATGCCCGCGTCCACGAATTATGTTGTTCACGAGGTATTGCTTTCCATATTTATGCTGTTTATCAAGATTCAAAAGAGATAGTCTAAAATCTTAAAGCGGCCGAATACAACACCAGCCATTCTTTGTTCGGTACGTCTAAAAAAGCATTCGACTGAGCAAGGCTACACAATAGATGTGTTCAACATAATCATGGATAAATTAATAGAAAGCATCAATAACATCTGAGGACATAAAATACGGGTAGTGACTTTGCAGATGTTTCAGTATTACTCGTCAATACATAGGATGATCTACAACGCCTCGTATAGAATTCTACCAATTCAGGCAAAACTTACAATATGGAGATATTAACTACAAAAACAAAATCGGTGGTGTAGCTGGACAGCGCATTCGATGCAAGTTGGTAGTAGAAGAGGAAACCATAGAACAAGTATCCAGTTTCCAATACCTACGAATAGAGTTATTTAGTGACCGAAATCTGTTCAAAGAAGTGAGACAGCAGGAACTAAAAGGGGCTAAAATAGCGGGCAGTCCTAGGAACATAACTTGGAATAATAATTACCTCCTTACACAAAGTAAAGCAGAAACCTATAAAACATTGGTGAGACCAACATTGATGTACGGAGCCGAAAAACGAGAAACATCGAAAACAAAACAATTACTAAGAATTGTACAAATCAATAAGGTAAGGGCGTTAATGAAATAACACGGCTAGATAGAGTAAGAAACTAAACCGACGTGAATTGACCGACATAGCAAAGCCACCTGCGAGAGGCAAATAAAAATAGCACAAGATAAAGGACAAAGAGACCCGGGAGGGCCAATACAATGATGGACCGAAAAATGTTCAGGTTTATTACGTAGTGGTAACTTTATGTTCTGTAATTTATTAATTAACTTTAAAGAATTCTTAATAGAATGTTTTGATTAGTATTTTAAATTGCTGGTTATTTCGTTGTTTGGTTTATTTACTAAAATATGATTGGATGTGACAAATACTGGTATAATACGCATACTTAGTTTGTGGATTTTTATGAAATTGTATAATTTTGGTGCTTGTGGGTTTTTATTTAAAAATTGTTTGGTTCTTTAAATCTGTAAAGCGGGTATAGCAGTTTTGTAAACTCTGTTTCACATCTTTTTCAAATTTCGTGGTAGGGTCTCTATTTAAAATTTCTAAGTTTTTGTTAATAATAAATGTCTCTAATTTTGGTTTTGCTATCATCAGGTTTTTATCGATGATCAAAATAGAACCATTAAGTCTCTAGATTTAAGACAAATTATCTGTCGAAAACATTTACTCAGTTAACACAGAACCGACAGAAAATAAATACACATCAATTTTTATGTTTTGAAAAATAGAAAAAATACTTCACATATTACAAAAGAACAAGGAGTACACAGTAGCTTTCATAACTAATACTGATGTTCTTAAATGTTTATTTAAAGACAAAAAGTTAACTAACGACATGTTGAAGTTTATAAACTGAACTGCACATCCTGTAATTGTGTTTATATTGGTTGTAACGTGCCAATTCCTGGCTATTGTTACCTTAATTTGTTTTCAATTCAAGTCTATCGATACCGGTCCCCATTTATAGTTTTATGATAATCCTGATTCTCGTTCCCCGAATCGAGTAAATAGTCGTAGTTATCCAAAAATCGTAAATTACACCCCGCGTGAAAAATATTTTACCGCCACTTTTATGGATGAGTGTTTGATGTTATAATCGTCCATCATGGATATTAGAACCAACAACGACGTGTTTCATTTCACATAACGTTTTCTGTCCATTGATTTCAAAATTACAAATAATATCGTTCGACCCCCATCAAAATCGAAATCTGTTTTAACGTGATGATACAATTTGTCCAATGTAAAATTTTCATTTTCCGAATTAAATTGCCAAATTAGTCGTTGTAGATTTTTCTTCCGAAAGGTGAAATCCCAAAACTCAAGAGTTCTCGCGTTTACCATAATGTGTACTTTAAATTTTGAGGTCTTGGCGTTATGATTTCTTGGATAGTTCGCTAAATGTGCGCACAAAAAGGTGATTCAAATTCTTACGTACTTGAAATATATCCGACACCTCTACGGTAAGTTCCCCATTACTTTCCCCGTTGCACTATATTATCGTGCTTATAGCGCCTAAAAATTTGCAATTTTGTACGCTTTGCGATGACTTTTGGCAATTTGTAAACAAATTATTATTAAATCTATATGACACTTGATCATCATATGAGTTACTTAAGTAGGCAACCCAGCACGATTACTTTCGACGGGAATGCGTCAGATTGACGTCAGATCTAATGCAAAATAAGATGGAACAGAGTATATGTATTTACCTCTAAAAAATCACGTTAACCTATAAAAGTTTATCATAATTTACCATCATTTAAATATGGTTTTAAAATTATACTTCCAGTTCAGAGCCATGTTTGTGTATTTATCGTTACGAACCATAAAATATGATTAAATCAGTTTAGTTTATTAAGATTAAACGTAAGTCATTAAAACTAAGTAAAAGTAAACAATTACAAATTCATATTAGCATTTTTTTTCCTTATCCTTTAAATTTTATGAAATGAGCTAAAAAAGAAAGACTAAAAAAATATAACGTATTAGGAACTGTAGACAGTACTGACAACTTTTGACACAGATAAGATAAAAGGAGACCCATATTACAATTAATGTCAATAAATACTAAAAGTTGTTACTAACCAATTAACAAACATAAATGACATTGAAATTCACTTTAAATAAATCATTGTTAGTCGAATACAAACACAAATAAACGCCATTCAAATTAATTCTCGTAACGATTTTAAATTAGACTGATTTCATTAATTTCTTTATTATCAAAGAGCGCCTCAAGGCAAAAGGTTCCTAATCCCATTTATCAAAAATAGGTCAGGTTGAGATTGTGGGTGTATGAAGCCGGAATGCAAATTGGGCAGTATATCTTAGTGATTTTAATGAGAGGTGATAGAACAGTGAGGGTGGTTTACGCCTAAAGCTTTTGTTAACGAGGGGCTGAAACTGTTAATTATGACCACACGTAAACAATGCTACGATTATTTAACCGACAAGTTTAGACTGTGATTATGTGGTCGAATACACACGCATCCCAAAAATTATAATATTAACTACATATCAGGAACGTACTTGGGGTAATTTGAATTTATACACAATCTTATTTTTTCAGTTGTTGCATTCACTGGAGGTTTTGCTTGACACTCCGAAATTGCCTTCTTAAATGCATCAATGTACACACTATAATCACTAACTAAATCATCACAGTGTCTAGCAATCTTCCACGGTAATAATTTGTCTTGACTTAATTTCTCATAATTAATTGTGCCGTTTGAATCTTCAAATCCCCATTCACGCCATGTACACGTAACAAAGTCATCAACTTTTGGCACATCTATGTAAGCATATCCACGTGTAAAATAGTAAAAGATAAGCGTTGGATTTAAATTTTGTGGTTTTGCGCACTTTTCCTCTGCACTATCAAATTCATTTATGCAGTTGCTTTTGACCTAGAATACGGATTGTATTTTTTTACAAAGTAGAGCTGGAACTTACACAAGCGAAGCAGAATAATACCAAAAAAGACACTTTCATTGCTGTGTTTTCAATCAAGTTTTGATTAGATGTACATAAGTTGGGATAGAATATATTTTGTAAAAATGATAAGACATTTACTAGAGTTAGTTTGGATGTATAATGTTATTTACAGACATAATTTCCTAAATCGATAACTTTGTGTACAGTGCAGTTTGAAGATAAGTTTTTCTTTTAATTAATATGAGAAAGGTTATTTGGCGGGTCAAATTGCAAACACAAATAAAACTTTCTGATAAACATTTTTAGTCTTACTTTTTAAAAATTTAAATTTTAGATTTAACCTCATTTGACCTTAAATGAAACGGAAACTAACTTTAACTACATTACGTAATTGATACACATTTATTTTTTTACTTTCCAACCTAAATGTGCAATTGCAGATACAGAAGGTTAAAGTTATACATTTTTTTCACTATCGCTAAATCGAATTATTACATTTTACGACGTTTGTTTAAATAGTCATAAGCAGTGGCGGATTATAGGTTAAGCGGTCGCGGGGGACCCCGTGCTTGTAAGGGGCCCCAAAAAAAGGCCAATTGTGTTAAAAGTGTTTTTTAAACTTTCATGTATAATATGTGTATTCAATTTTAAAATTTTTTTTAGTGACGTCTGAAATATTTTTACTGGGTTAATTTTATATTTCGCCCTTGCACTAGCCAGTCCCGTTTTCCATGGCTTTTCTCCATGCCGACCACGAACGTTTACGCTCAATAAAATATTAATCGAATACAATCAAAAATATGGTTAACCTCGGTTTACGAAATCCACCGGCATTGCGCTTTGATAAGATCAGAGCTGCTACCATGACGAAGACGGTAGCATACAAAGTAATTAAGTACGTACGTAAAACATATAGGTTGGCAGAGATACAGTACATTTTCTTTCCCCTGCCTCTTCAGGTGATCGCCCATCCATCACATGACGGTCGGTTCGTGTCATATCTGCTGTTTCTTACTGCAAAATCTGTCTTGCAAGCAGCTCTCAACCGATTTGACATTTGATGCTGAAATCACTGTTGCGGCCGTCTTTTGCCATCATTTGCCTGTCGGTTCATGCAGCGCTTATAACCTGGATAAAATTATAGTGAAAAGTTTTGTCTTTTCTGTAGTTATAAACAGTTATAAACTAAGGTAATGTGAACATTATTTTAAATTATACTCGAATACTATACAGTTTTAGTAAAATATAATTAAAATATTTTACAAAAGCATATTGTTATAGTAAACAAATATAAAGAGATACCAAAGTGGCGCATAAAAACGGAAGAAAATTAGAAAATACATTGAGATTGCTGACAGTCAAAGAAATGCATTTCATAAATGTTTAAAGGTTAATGCTGACATATTGCTTCAACGTCTACGTTAGATAATTCTGTATTGTCTGCATTTGAAACTGCTTCTTAACCAGATGTGGAAGAAGAATCATTTGATAACCAGGAGATTACGGATACAGCAGAACAAGATTCTAAACACGTGAATGCTCAAGACATTCGAAAAAGTCGTTTTGATGTAGACATCGAAGTAATAAATGATATAGCTTTATGGCCAACAACATTAACAATGCTGTAGTTGATCATATTCTTGAAAACAAACCAAACAATATCGGAAATATAGACAATATGAAAACACTCTATAAAGACAGAGATGAAATATAGTACAGATGACTTTCTAATGATCACTTTTATCGAAAAAAATCAAATGGGACCATGGACAAAAGAAATTGGTTAATATTTTCAGAAACAAGCAAAAGTGTTTACTGCTATCCTTGCAAACTTTTTTCAACATGGAAGTCAAAATTAATAACTTGTTTGCAAAATTGGATAAACAAAGTTAAATGTAATTGATACCCAACTATTGGAGCAAGTGGAAAAATAAGCATATTATTGGAGAGAGGTATTGAAACGCATTATATTTACAATAGAACTACTAAGCAGTCTAGGATTAGGGTTTAGGGGTCATTATGAAACTAAAATTTCCAGCAGGAAAGGAGATTACTTAACTTGCACAGAATATCTAAGAGACTATGATGAGTTTTTAAAGTTGCATTTACAGAAGTATGGAAAACAAGGACGAGGAAAGGTGAACCATTTGTCTTATAGTCCCATAAACAGAACGCTGCAGGAGTGATGAATGCTAGAAACGAAATACTATGGGACGATTGTGAAATGAGGATTTGCTGGTAAGAATATTTCGGAAAGGTGTAGAGTAGTGAGGAAAGTAAAACTGAAGGGTTAAATAAGGAGAATATAGAAGAAATGATGAATGAAACTGAGAAGGATATTGGAATAAATGAGGTAGAGAAAACGGTAGGAACGTTAAAAAACGGCAAGCGAGCAGGCGTAGATGAAATCACTCGTGAAATTCTCAAATATGGTGGTGCAAAGCTTATACGAAGATTGTGTGAATTATTCAATGTATGCATTATGTATGGAAAAGTTCCGAGTGATTGGAAGAGCGCGATCATTGTACCATTGTACAAGGGTGAGGGGAACAAAAGTGATTGTAGGAACTACAGAGGAATAAGCTTGCTCAGCTTGCCTGGTAAAGTATTTGGAAGAATACTGATTGATAGAGTACGAGAAACTACACAAACTAAGATTTGGGATGTGCAAGGTGGCTTGATGCCAGAGAGAGGATGTGTCGATCAGATAGTTGCTCTCCAGCAGGTGATCGAAAAGTGTTTAAAGGTAAAAAGGAAGTTGTACTGTGCGTTTGTAGATGTAGATCTGGAGAAAGCATATGACAGAGTGAATAGGGAGAAGCTGTGGGAAATCCTAAATGAATATGGCGTAAATAAAGGTCTAATAAATGGAGTAAGGGCAGTATACAATGGTAGTCGGGCATGTGTTAGGGTGAGAGGAGGTGTGAGTGAATACTTTAAGATTGAGCAAGGAGTGCGACAAGGCTGTGTGATGTCACCGTGGTTGTTCAATGTATACATGGATAAATGTCTTAGACAAGCATGTACCGATACAAATGGTGTAATGATTGGTGATGTAAATGTACGACTTCTGGTGTATGCAGATGACACAGTCTTATTAAGTGACAGTGCGGATGAGCTGCAAACCACTCTGAGGAAGTTTAATACCGTCTATGAGAGCATGGACCTAAAGGTAAACGTGAACAAAACCAAGATTGTGGTGTTCAATCGGGAAGGTGGAAAGGAGAGTAGAGTATTTACTCTGCAAGACGAAACTGTGGAGCAAGTGAACGAAATGGTATATCTCGGTAGAATGTTTACAGCAGATGATACAATTGAGAGCGAGATTGGACGAAGGGTGAATGCTGGAAGGAAAGTGATTGGAAGTATGTGGACAATAATGAGAAATGCGAAACGAGCAATCTATAATGGCGTATTCGTCCCGTCAGTTCTGTATGGAAGTGGGACATGGGTATGTCAAAAAAAGCACGAAAGAAAAATAAATGCCGTGGGTATGAGATTCCTGAGAAGCGCATGTGGTAAAACGAGAAGGGACAAGATAAAAAATGAATACATAATGACGGAGTTGGTGAGGAAAAAACGATGATGGATAGATATAAAAGTTGTACATTACGTTGGTACAATATATGTGGGTGAGGTTAGGGGAAAGGCCGGCCCTGGTAGGCCGCGTAAAACTTGGCTGAATGTAATAGAATCTATGATAAAGGAAAGAAATATAAAGAGTTTTAAAAACAAAAGGGCATGTCAGAGACTATGTATGAATCTTGCGGAAGCTAGGGAGGTATGCGGAGATAGGAAAGCATTGAGAAAGGTTGTGAATGAAAAATAAATAAGAGGCAGGGATTGTTTTGCCTACCCCGCAAGGGAATGGCGTGAAGGTTAAGAAGGTTAGTATGTTTGATGAATTTGTTAGTCTTATTAGTAACCAAGTAAGAGCTGAAATAACTCACGAGATTAAATTCGCGAGTTATTGCAATATAACTGTTGATTCGACTTCGTTTTTGGAATTCATTCCCATAGATAAACATACATCATCATATTTAGAGCAAGAAGTATTGCAAATATTAATAAAATACGGATTAGATATTAAGTACTGTCTAGGACAATCATTCGATAATGCTGTCAATATATCAGATAAATACTTAGGTTTACAAGCACGTATAAAAGAACACAGCCCAAATGCACTTTTCGTTCCGTGTACTAATCATTCTCTAAATTTAATAGGAAATTCCCAGGCCCGGCTCGAATAATTTTGGCTCCTGGGGCAATGTTATAAAGGTAGTGTGGGCTACCTACATTATAAAATGAAAATAGTGTTTTTTGTCTGGAATGCAAAATAAATACATGATACATTGAATTTAAATTCACTAACACACACGTACATAAAAATTTAATAACAAAAGTAAAGAATTAGAGTTACAAAACAGTATTACACCAATAATTAAAAAAAAATCTTACCTAAAACATTTTTCTAGCTATCTTTTTTGAAAACTTTTTGATGATATCTTTACAGTCAATAGTATTACATGTTTCTTTTTCTATCGATATCATTGATAAACTAGATAAACGATCTTGAGTCATAGTACTGCATAAATAGTTTTTGATTATCTTCAATTTAGAAGAACTACGTCCTCCTGAAGCGGCGGATACCAGTAAAGTTACTAAAATTTTGAAACTTTTTACTAAATTTGGCACTAACGTTAGTAAATCCTGAACCAATAAATAGTCTAATACTTGAATTGACGTTTTAACATTTTCTGGAACTGACAGAACAGCAATTTCTTCTGAGAGTTCCATCCCGTCTATGTTTTTATTTTGGCCATCCGTAAGATGCTTCTTTATGTCCAAACAATAGTTTAAAACTTGGAGTTTTGTAATTTTTTTAAGTACTGAAATATAGTATAGAAAGCAGAAAATATCAGAATGGTTTCTTAATAACAGAAAACGATCGCCTATGGAAGACAGAACTGCATCGATAGTAACAAAATAAAATTCAATTTTAAATTTTTTTATACGATCGGTTATTGTTGTATCTGATGATTCATATCCAAATAATTTCCTTTTCTTTCTACTACGCAAAGAAGTAGGAAATGTTGCTTCCACTCCAAGGTCATTAGCAATTTGAGTACCTACCTCAAGGAATTCAGAAAATTTTTCATCGGTACGCCACTTTAACAAATCATCTTTGAGGTTTTGTAATAATCTAAAGCGTTCGACTAGATCAAGCTCAGGATTTTGCAAAATCTTAGTTAAAATTTCAGTTTTTTTGGTATGTCATACCATATTATCATGCTACAAATAAATTTAAATGAAACTATCTTAGCGGATAATGATGATGGTGTGTCACGTAAGTGCATCTTTAGTAGAATCATCGGACAACCTAGTTGCACACATAGGTTTTACAGTGAAATTTCTTTACGTGTCTTGTTAATATATTCCATCTGACTATTGAAGAAGAAAAAAATACATAAATTTCCGTTATCGTACTGTAACATGATACACCTTCAATGAAAGAGGAAACTGCATCATTAATTATTAAATTTAAAGAATGATTTGCACAAGGAACAAAAAATGCTCGCGGATTTAATTGAAGAATACGTGCTTGAACTCCGGAACTTTTTCCACGCATATTAGCGCCGTTATCGTAGCCTTGGCCTCTAAGATCGCACAGAGGTAGATTTAAAGTATCTAATTTTTCTAATATGCTTTCTGTTAAACCAGATCCGGTAGTGTCGTTAACAGGAAGGAATCCTAGAAAATGTTCCCGCGGTTTGTTCATTATTGTGACAGAATCTTATTATTATAGTAAGCTGTTCAATATGCCTTTAATCGGGAGTACAATCTAAAATTATACCATCTTATTTTGCTCACCTTGCAAGTTTTAGAATTTGAACCTGAACTGAATGTGCTAGGTCGTCGATTAATTCGTTTTGAATATCTTTGCTTAGATAATGAACATGTGTTTCTTCATTTTTAATTCTACGTAAACGTTTCTTAATAAAGGGGTCAAGTTTGCCAAATGGTTCAGTAAGTTTTAAGAAGTTTCCATTATTATCAGTAAAAATCTTATCAGAATCACCTCTAAAAGCTAAATTTTGAGATGCCAAATATTGAACTACTGATATTAATCTTTCTAAAACATTAGTCCAGTGTAGCCTCTCTGTATCTATGATCTTTAAATTTTCTGCGTTAATAGTTTAGTTAACATCTAATCTTACGCTTAATTCTTTCCAAGTTCGGAAGCTTTTTAAATGTTTGACACTTTTTTCGTGCATGTCTAAAGTACGACCTAAACGTTTCCAATCAGAGTTTCCAGTACAAGCCCAACTAGACTTATCTGACGAAAATAATTTGCAAGAAAAACAATATACGGCATTCTGTTTCAATCAATAAATAAGCTACGATCGTTTAATTATTTCACCGTTTCACTCTGTTGTAAAATTGCACTAAAAATCGACGCCCAGATGTTTGAGGAAATAAATGTTCATCGTGCACCTGTACGGGTATATTTTTTACTATTACTTCTCTATTTATGTTAGTCAAAGGATCGGGCCAAAACGCAGGAACATTTAATACGTTTGTACTATTTATACTATCACTACAGTCTACTTTTATAGATTCACAGACATTTTCGGGTTCGGTACTTTTTGAAATCTCGTCAAAATTTGGATTTACGATAATCGCATCCTTTAAAGTTTGAGAATGCAATAATTGATCCGCATTGTCTTCTCCCTGTTGTAGATAACGTTTTAATGCGCCCTCTTGCTTTTCTGTTACCGCCTGCTTAGCGATTTTTTTCTTTTTATTCTCCCATCCACTTAGTTTTCTTTTAAGTCCAGCTGACATTCTCAAAAAGTCTATGCAATAGAATGTTTTTGCAGAGTAAAAGCAAAAAAAATTACAACGACTTACTTTAAATATTCAAATATAATATCAAAGTAGCACTCTCAATAACTATTTTCAGCAAGTTACAGGAACACCTTAGGAACTGTTTAAAAGATGTAAGAAATAGCAAACGCTTCAAATGACATACGGTTTTTAAGTGAAACTGTGAGATTAAATTTACAAATATTACGAATAATGCAAGAATGCAACTTTTCTTTTATTGCTGACCGCTAAAGGTACGTCATACATAAACAATAAAAAAGATTTTAAAGTATTCTATAATCCTAAATCGGCAAACTGTTTTAACCATTTTAATCTTCTTATTGTTAAATTTGTATTTGAGTATTTTTCAATGAACACTTGTCGGCATAAAATTTTCATTGCTTTGTAAACGTATGAGTTGGTTTTGGCAAACCTAATAAAACGTAAGAGAAGGTCTTTTACCAAATAAGGTTATGCAAATGTAAATAACGAAAAAACTTGCAAACTACGTTTTACTATTATTACTTTTCTTCGACAGTTTACCTTTGCATTACGAATCATAAAAATAAAAAATTAATTTTTTTGTGATTAGTTGGCGTTGGCGAATGGCGCCTTAAAATTTTGGCGCCTGGGGCAATTGTCCATATTACCCACCTCTAACACCGGGCCTGGAAATTCCGCTGCAGAAGAATGTGGTTCTGCAATTCACTATTTTATGTTTGTACATTTACATTTTTTTCATTATCTACCAGCCGTTGGAAAATTTTGAACAGAAGATTAGATTTAAGTGAACATTCCGTCTCAGGATTTGGGATACAAGATGGACAGCAAGGGCAGATGGTGTATTGCCTGTGAAACTTGGTTACAGCAACATAAAAGAAGCGTTAACTGAAATTTGCAATTCAAAAGAAGAAAAACAGTCAGTGATAGCAGCGAAGTCACTTCGAAAAAAAATGAACAAGTACGAAATTTTTCTAATGACAGTAGTATGGAACACAATTTTAAAAAGGATTAATGCTATTAACAAATCACTACAACCAAAGGAATGTAATTTAATGAAAGGACTAAAATCTTTGGAAGCCTTTATCGATAACTTCAGGCAAGACTTGATAAAGTTGAAAAAGAAGCAATTGAATTATCAGGTCTTCCATTCTATATAGAAGAAGACCACGCATGCAGACGACAGAAAAGAAAACGTTTTTAATAAATTTGGTGTAAATTCTGGTGAAACATGTAGACAGTTGTTTTACAGTTATTTAGAATTTTTAAATGTATGATAACAGAATAGGGAATTGGTTCAGAAAATCTTTTTGTTTTTTGTCGAATTGATTTTGAGGCCCCGTTATTTTTACCGTTTAGGGCCCCCACTTTACTTGATCCGCATTGGTCATAAGGTGATCTTTACTATGGTTTTAAAATAAATGATTTGGGATCTCAATGAAAATAATTCCATTTAAAATGGCAAGCTGTCACACTCAAACTGCTACGTTTATTTTTAAAACCATCAAAACATTTATAACAACATATTAAATGGAATTCTATCAAGTACATTATTACCTACCAATTGCTTACACTTATTTATATTAAACTCACTAAGTTACCATTTTCATATATAATACCATAAGTGCAACTAATTATTGGATACTTTGTCTAATTACGAGTGCTTGATAAAGTCGATTTGCACACTAATGTTTATTGTGAAATTTACCAAACACAAGTGTTAGACATTTTTGAGAAATTATATTCGCACGAATGGTATTCATTTAGAGAATTGCATTTAAAAAAATTAGAAACTGTATTTTCAAATAAGCTGTCATTTACATTGAGTTAGTAATATTTAAAGATTGATATTTGACAGGACCTATTATGACATTATGCAGTGATTGGTTTAAAATCATAGAACTACAATTCTCAGAAAATACATAAATGTGAATTTTAAGTACTTTAGCACTTTAATACAATGTTTTAATTATTTAGAAAAACAAGAATAATACGTCAAAAATGCTGTAATGGTTGGTGTGGTAAACGTATGAGTTCTGGTGTATGCAGACGACACGGTCTTATTAAGCGAGACTGCGGATGAACTATAAATAGTTCTAAGGTAGTTTGATATAGTCTGTAAGAGCATGGACCTAAAGGTAAACATTAATAAAACAACAATTTTGGTGTTCAATCGGGAAGATGAACAGGAGAGTAGAGTATTTTGTTACAAGCCAAATACTCATTAGAGCATCAAACCCGTAAAGGCAATTGCGCCCATGGCAGAGCTCAGTGGTGTGGGCGGGGTCCTTCCTTGATACTCCAATAGGGCACTAGTCACAACTTCAAAAAATGACAAAAAGACGCCACCTGTTAGATACATGTATAGCGGGAAATCGTCATGAAAAGACTTTAATAATGGTCTAACAGGAAACCATCATGTTCACAAAATACTCTCCTCCCGGAAATTTCTACTCCAAAAATGTTTACGCAAGGTTCACTTAAACTTCAACAAAATCTTGAGCTTCATATAAAGCAGCACAATTGCGAAAATAAAACTAAACCTCATTAAATATTTCGACAAACTTAGCTCTAAATTCATTGGCTCAAATATGCAAAAAGAACTGATCAATACGATAATTAATTACACAATTTAAAACGGAAAACACGTTACAACAAAACTAAACAAACACGATCAAAAATTTATAGAACCCTAAAATTTACTAAACGTCGATATCAGGATGTAGTACCTCAATTCGGGAAAATAAGCAGCTTCGCCTTAACAAATAATCAAATTCTCTTACCTGTTTCGCAAACTCAGGCATATCAATGATGTCTCCAATGGGGATGTTGATTCCTATAAACTACTGGCAAAGAATCACTGGGATGCAAATAAGCCAGGTGTACGGTCAACGACCTATTTACTTTACAATTACGGTACTGCATGTCTATTAAAACTTATACTCAACTTCAATTTTATCAACCCAAATTCAAGGAAATAGTATAATGCATTAACTCATCAACCTTCAAAAGTTACGTTGTAATTCAATAATCAAGGTTAAACTTTCGAAGGTAATTACTCTACTTCTAACAAACACTAGAGTAAGGACGTTAATTCAAAAACACAATCTCATAAAAAAACAAACACTTAAAATGTGCGTAAATGTGCTGTATAATAAATGGGTTTACATTAAAGAAAACACAATAAGTACATTAACCTAAAGATATGTGAAAAATATGGAACACTGGAACTGTGGCAGGATCTGTAACAAACAAAATACACCCACGTACCACACAAAATTAAAAAACACCGAATGCGTTTCGATAGCTACGCTATCATCATCAGCCGTCGACTAATCGAAGATATGTATTATGAATAATTACCATTATTCTATTTATAGTCCATATTTGTTTCAACTAGTCCTAGGCCCAGTAAACCACACAAAAGAAATTATGAATAATAAAAAAACACCATCGAGATGTCAACATAATTGTTACATTAATCAAATCATTCTATTGAATCAAAACGAATGAATTCGCTTGCATCCAAATTTAAACGATAAAATACTACAAGCTAATATCAAAAGATAGAGTATTCAACCGTTTGTACACACAACAAAAAAATAATAAAAAACGCAAATATTTATTAAACTTTGTCAACCACAGCAACAAAAGTGATTACCTTAGCTTTGGAACAGCCTCCTTGTTATACAGACAACTGGTGGAAACCCCAGAGGATTAACTCTGCGGCGGCATCAGTAATACGATTTATGTTGTAACTGCGCTCAAACTCGCAATATAACTCAACTGGTGAATGCTTCTCTTTCAAGTTGTGTTTGCGTTTTGATTGATATTACAGTTGGTTGTACGTTACACTAACACTTATACTTTCACGTTATTTGTTAACTTTAACCTCATTATATACTAGTTCTGACTAATACTTTTTATTTTAAAAGAACGAAAACCATTTTTATTTACAGTGAATTACTTGTTGTCGGGTCAGCTGTATACACGAAGCAGTAAAAAAAAACTAAAACCTAATCTTTTTACTATTGATCCACACACAAGCAAATAATTCGTGAACCGGACTGAAAAAATTGCATCATCCATCGAAATTGCGTTCCCGAAACTCTACTATATTGAATCCTAAAATAACGTATATAAAATCCAAACTCTTTGTTTAAAACCAAAATCTTATCGAAAAGGAAAGACGACCGTTTCACGGTTACAAATTTAATTTGCCAACGATGCTTCATACAAAGTAATAAATCAATTTAATTAATTTAATTTTATGAAACGTAATTTTTCTTTCAACAAACAAACATTTCTAAAACTTAATAAGTTAAATAACTTAATAAGGAAACTACTATTATTTACAAAAGAACTAATCAATTCTTCCTCTCAACTTAATAAAAGGGTGTCACTAATAATCTTAATTTAAACTTCTATCTAAATTTGATAAACCACAAAAACTTTATTTTTGGTTTTCAAAAAAAGAAGATTCTAAATTCGATTACTATTTGAAGAAATTCGAAAACCTTCCAAATACGTGAAAGACAAAATAAAACGTTACAATCGAAGAGCTCCCCAAAGAATTTATGCGTTATCAAGTTCAATTGCATGAATTTATACTCCATTTCAGATTTACGGTATTAACAAATAAGTTATAATTTCGAAATTAAGGCAAATATTTGGTAAAATCACGGCCATGACAATTTACCCTGCATGATGAAATTGTGGAACAAGTGGACGAGTTGGATATCTGGGTAAAATGTTCATTATAAGTGGTACAATAGATGGCGAGATTGGATGATAGGTTAATTCTGGAAGGAAAGTGATTGAAGTATATGGACGATAATGAAAAACCGAAGCTTGAGCGTGGCTGCGAAACGAGCAATCTATAATGGCGTATTTGTCCCGTCAGTTAGTACCGTATGGAAGTAAAACGTGGGAATGCCAAAAAAACACGAAACCAAATAAATACCGTAGAAACGAGATTCCTGAGAAGCGCATGCGGTAAAACAAGAAGGGATAATATGAATACTGAGTGTATAATGAAGACGTATGTCGAAGGAAAGACGATGACTGATAGGTATCAAAGTAGTACACATGTTGGTTTGATCACATCGAAAGAATGAGCAACAAAAAATTAATAAAGCAGATATATGTGAGTGTAGGTAAGGCCGGGCACGGTAGGCCGCGTAGAACATGGCTGAATGCGGTAGAGTGTATGATAAAAGAAAGCAAGGTAATAAGTGTTAAAAACAAAAGGGCCTGTCAGAGACAATAAACCCAGCATGGAAGACATCAAAATTACCTTACCTATATGGTCTACAGTTTGTTTATTTGTACTTTGAAGACAAATAAAAATAATTATCGTACCTTACCTTACGTTTATATTATGAAACTTACGTTACCTTCATATATGGTCTACAGTTCGTTTATTTGTACGTTATTGGCAAATGGACATGATCGTATGTGCATCTTATCAATGTGAAATGAATTTCCCCTGCTACAGTGCGTTTTAAGACGAAATTATATTTATTTTGAGTACATGTAAGTAATACGTATCCTTTTAATAAGTTTAAGGAAGTAAAAAAATCAGTATAGTGTTATTTTGATACGGTTATAAAGAAACAGCCGTTTTCTGTTGCTACGATAAAACATTTGAGTTCATAAACTATATTAATCGTAATATCTGTTGACATAGGTTAGTATACGTTTTATTATTACTGCATACAGTGTTAATCATATTATATTTGGAATTTTAAGTAAATATTGATTATAAGCTTATGTAGCTGTGTTGCATTTAGTAATCTTACAATCGTAAATCGTTACGATAAATGCCGTTATTCTATGCTGATGTTAATCACATATTTTGCTTTATTAAATATACATATAAATCCAGTTGTGTATTGTTATCTAGATTACCTATGTTAATCAGGTACAGTCTTCTCAATTTTTGTTGTATTTTAATTATTAAACGTATAAATTGAGTGGCGTCCGACAACAAACAAAATGTGTAATACTGGTTGATACTTATGGATATCTCTCTGCATCCCTTACGACCTGAAAATCAATCAGTTCTCAATTACAGTAAGTTTCACACGTTTGTACCCACCGTGGACAATTTACCTTTTTTAATATAACAATCAACCACGACCTAAATTTTTATTTGTTATATGGTACATTGCACACATACTGTGTGTGTGCATTTGTGAGTTTGTGTACGTGCGTGCGTGCGTGAGTGTGTGTATTTATGTGTGTATGTGGGCGTGTGAGTGTGTGTGTGTGAGTCTGTGTCTGTCTCTGTATTTGAGTCTGTGTATGTATCTGTGTCTGTGTCTGTGTCTGTGTCTGTGTCTGTGTCTGTGTCTGTATCTGTATCTGTGTCCGTGTCCGTGTCCGTGTCCGTGTCCAGGTCTGCGTCTGCGTCTGCGTCTGCGTCTACGTCTAAGCCTGAGTCTGCGTCTGCGTCTGCGTCTGCGTCTGCGTCTGCGTCTGCGTCTGCGTCTGCGTCTGCGTCTGCGTCTGCGTCTGCGTCTGCGTCTGCGTCTGCGTCTGCGTCTGCGTCTGCGTCTGCGTCTGCGTCTGCGTCTGCGTCTGCGTCTGCGTCTGCGTCTGCGTCTGCGTCTGCGTCTGCGTCTGCGTCGTGCGTCTGCGTCTGCGTCTGCGTCCACGTCCTTGTTCGGGTCTGCGCCTGCGTCTGCGTCTGCGTCTGCGTCTGCGTCTGCGTCTGCGTCTGCGTCTGCGTCTGCGTCTGCGTCTGCGTCTGCGTCTGCGTCGTCTGCGTCTGCGTCTCCGTCTGCGTCTCCGTCTCCGTCTCCGTCTCCGTCTGCGTCTGCGTCTGCGTCTGCGTCTCCGTCTCCGTCTGCGTCTGCGTCTGCGTCTGCGTCTGCGTCTGCGTCTGCGTCTGCGTCTGCGTCTGCGTCTGCGTCTGCGCCTGCGCCTGCGTCTGCGTCTGCGCCTGCGTCTGCGTCTGTGTCTGGGTCTTTGTCTGCGTCTGTGTCTCGCTCTGTATCTGTTTATATTGGACAAGCACTTACGGACTTTGATATTGGATACAAAGAACGTAAAGACATACACAAACGAAATTATACCGAACATTTAATAGTGAATAATAATAATTTACATTTTTGTAAAAAAAAAAGATAAATTAGATGTTTCAAAATTTATAAACATAAACAGAGAGTACCTTTAATAAATAATCTGGTTGATATCATAAACTCAATTTTAACAGACGTTTTATATATGGAATTTTAAATTAAATAAAGTTATACAGCCGTACCGAGATAAGAGATTCACTCAGCAACATTTCTCTCCTTCACCACCAGCACCACCATTTCCTGAATACCATTAAATCAGTCCCGAGCGACACATATCCCCTGTAAAGAATAATCGTATTCGCATAAAAATATTTAATACGAGAACACCCACCAACCAAGCTCATTGTCGACCATTCAATTTCCCCTTTGTAAGTAACCCTGTAAATTCGGTAGCCACGTGTTTCAACCATCACACCAGTCGTCTATCTTAAATACGGAGAGAAATACCTGAAAGAACAGAAAAAACCTACTCATTTTAATTTCAAATAGTTACTAAAAGCTTACTAGAACACATTATAATTTCCTTTATATAGTTATAAAAAGCTTATTAGAACAGCATCCTGTTAATTAAATAAGCCACGTTAGAGGTATTAGTAAAATAAGTTAAAATTGTATTAAAGCAACAGTAAACTCCTGTATATACACGTCGCTTTTCTTATTGACCTATATTCCAGGTAAAAGAACGTTTACTCCTATGCCCTTACCTATTTGAAAATATTTCAACAAGAAATGAAATGTTATGCACATTTCTTAATTCTAAAGTTTAGATAACTTCTATGCACTACTAAACAGGGACGTAGTCGAAATATTGCCTGTTTCCTATATATATATATATATATATATATATATATATATATATATATATATATATATATCAGGGTGACAAACTCGATGGCCAAAACGAAAACATCTGATTCCTCTGGCCAAAAGGAACAAAAATTGTTAATACAGGGTGTGTCTATTGTTGATGGTTTCCAAGATGTTAACTTTTTTAATTTTTCTATTTCGTGGACTTATTTTTAAATCACGCTGTATCTTCCAAACTAGAAGAGTTACAAGAAAACACATTAGGAGAAATTTGTAGAAGATGAAATTGCCTTAAAGAATATTGAATTCATTCGCGACAAACTCATCATTCAACATTTTTAATGACATAATGAATTCAGAAATGATTTTTTTTCAAACCCCAAAACAAATTTCCAAGAGGAATATTTTTCCAATAGAGATGGATTTGATACATGGCCGATAAAGGAAAAACTTCCTTTTTTCATAAGCTTCACAATGATATGAAAAAACTTATGGTTGACGTACTAATTACTGAATTGTTACAGGAATACACTTCAGGAAAAACTTTTAGAGCATAAAATTACCTTCAAACATATGGTAGAGTAGATGAGAATTGACGATTTGTCCCTCACTTTTCAATCAATCTGTACATTTACGGCAAGAAATACGTCTCCTTTACTGATATCTTTTCATCACCGTAGCAACGACTTGACATTAGTAAGTCAGTTGTCAAAATTTGTTTGCTATTACAGTTTTGCTGATTTCAATACGAGTTCTTTCTGTTGTAGTGATATTGTAATTTAGTTTTTGAGTCGTTCTTGTTCTTGTTATTATTATTGTTCTTGTTCGTGTTCGTGTTTTCCTTCCTGAGTCCGGTCAAACCGGAAGCGCACATAATTTTATTTTTTTCAATCACACTATATATATATATATATATATATATATATATATATATATATATATATATATATATATATATATATATATATATATCATTTTGAATTGCCTATTTTTTTCTCAATACATACGTATAAAATTCTTATAGGGTTTTATAAAACAAAATTAGAGAAAAATGCCATCGAAAGTATTTCAATTTTATTATATGGTTAGAAAAATTAAACAAAATCAGTTATAATACATACGTATAAAGTTCTTATAGGGTTTTATAAAAAAAAATGAGAGAAAAATGCCATCGAAAGTTTTTCAATTTTATTATATGATTAGAAAAATTAAACAAAATCGGTTATAATTAGCGAATAAATTGTTCAAAGTTGCCACCATTCTGTTCTAGACATGCTACTAATCGTCGCCTGAGTTCATGGTTAGTTGCTTTTTTCATTTGCTGCTAAGTTAAATTAACACATGCAGTTGTAATTTTATTCTTTAAGTCTATAACATTTAAAGGTGGATCGGCATACACCACTGTTTTTAAATGACCCCACAAGAAAAAGTCTAACGGTGTAAGATCCGGTGATCTCGCAGGCCATTCTACCGGGCCGTTAGTTCCTATCCATCGTTCATTGAACGTTTGGTTAAGATATTCTTTTACTATCAACGCGTTGTGAGCTGGAGCTCCATCTTGCTGAAAATACAATTGTTGTCGCAGAAGCAGAGGAAGCTCATCGAACATTGTTGGTAGCACGTTATCTAAAAATTCAAGATACCTATTGGCGTTTAGATTACCATCATAGAAATAAGGCCCTAGTAATTGGTTTCCAATTAAACCGCACCAAACATTAGTACCCCACACGGTTTGATGGTTAGTTTTCATTGACCAATAACGATTGTTTTGTTTATTGATAACTCCATTATTTGTAAACTTGGATTCATCTGTCCATAAAATATGATCTAAAAATAATGGATTGTGATCACATTGCTCAACTATCCATGCAACCAAAGTTAATCTCCGACCAGAGTCTTGAGGCCGCAAGTGTTGAACCAAATCGACTTTATACGGCAGCATTTTGAATTCGTTTAATGTCCTGTGAATTGAGCCAACTGAATCACCCACCTACTTCTTGTGCTACATGTCTAATAGATGACCGTGGATTTACTATAAAATAACCCAATATTTGTACTTCAATATCTTCGGTCAAAACATTTCTTTGTTGTTCTAAATTCTGATAATTTACTCCTCGTAATGTTCCACGTATTCTAAGCGATTGTTCAATTTTTCGTATGTAACTTTCGGAAGGATGGTATCTATTGGGATATCTTTGTGAGTATAATTCTACCGCTCGTCGAGAATTACGTTTACATTCACCGAAAATTAACAACAGGTGAACTTTTTCACTGTTATTCATTTTAAACAATTATTTCGATTGAAATCAAATTATACTTTTATCTAATTGTCAATTGCAATAAACGAAAAAACAATTGCGATGCAATTTTGTTGACGTACGCTGCCTTTGTTTGATTCTTCTAATCGTATAATAAAATTGAAAAACCTTCGATGGCATTTTTTTCTAATTTTTTTTTATAAAACCCTATAAGGATTTTATACGTATGTATTGAGAAAAAAATAAGCAATGCAAAAATGCAAAAATATATATACAGTGTGATTTAAAAAAATAAAATTATGTGCGCTTCCGGTCAGGAAGCTTAAAAAATTATCTAAACCAAACACTTAATAGAGTATTTGTAAATGAATAAAAAACTATTTAAATACTTTCTTGTGAAACGCAATACAAAAAAGTTATTGAGTGCGTCCGATTATATTGAACGCACTGTATATATATATATATATATATATATATATATATATATATATATATATATATATATATATATATATATATATATATATATATATATAATAAATAACCAATTTAATTTGCGTATACAGAATATCGAAAACCATAATAGATAGAGTATCAGTTAAATGAGAAATAAGTTTCGTAATTTGTTGGGTAGTACATGGTATAAAAAGTTTGGTTTTTCACTAGTTCGAGATACTGACAAAATCGAAAATGCTCATTTTCGTTTTGTAAACTAACTTGTTATTATAACAGATATCAAAAAATTACTCTAAACTTTTTTTTTAATAAAATTTACTACAGCTTGCCATACCAAACATTTCAATACGACGTTTTGTCTTTTCAGGACCACTCAACAATATTTTTAAATACGGACCTGGATTTTTACTACAATTTTTGTAAGGTTCTTATAGCTTAATACAATGATATAAAATTCTTGACTATTCTACTATGTGTATGGTTAGGAATGCCATAGCAGTGTATTAAGATTACAGAACCTACAAAGAAATTAGTAAAAATTAATTCATTCAAGAAACCATAAAGATGATGATTTTCACAGACGAAACGTAGTAGAATAGTCAAGAATTTTATATCATTGTATTAGCTATAAGAACCTTACAAAAATTGTAGTAAAAATCCAGGTCCGTATTTAAAAAATATTGTTGAGTGGTCCTGAAAAGACAAAACGTCGTATTGAAATGTTTGGTATCAACTGAGTAAATTTTATTAAAAAAATTAAGATTTTATATTTATAACTATTACAAAACAAAATGAGCATTTTGATTTTGTCAGGTATCTCAACTTGAAAACAAACTTCTATTATACTTGTAAATACTTAAATTACGAAATGTATGTTCATTTTAACTGCATATATCTATTTGGTTTCATACTGTATAAAATTAAATTAGAATTTTGATGTTTAAAGGTACGAAAGTGTCATATTGTTTATAGTCCTTGCATTAATCTTAAAATAGTTTAATACGAAAGTTTCTATTTAAATTATAAAGCTGATAATCTAAATATAGTTTGTTGACTATGTTAAATATAAAACGGACATATATATTTTATTTTAAATAGAACCCTATCTCATTATTTTATTTGATTCCTATAATTTACATCTTTTATAAGAATTACTTACAAGCTAAATCTTACAGTTTTTGACATATTTGCAAAGTTAACTAAAAACTGACATTTTTATGTAGTAATTCAAGTAGGCGTATCTCAGTTATTTTTAAACATAAAAAAATAATCTTTGGTATAGAAATTATTCATACATGAGCTTACTTTAATCGATTGTCAAAATTGGATTTCAATATACACGGTGATCACAAAAATTAATTCAATAACATAAATTTGAAAATGCTATATCCTCATTTTTTTAAATGGCACACCCTATATTTTTGTAATGCCTTGTATTCGCCTATTAATCGGATTTCATTTCTATTAAATATGTTCTATACCTATCTCTAATAGTTTCGGAGATATGTAAGTTTGTTCAATTTTTTTCGTTGATAACACTGAAGAAGAGTAACTTTAGTCGGTCAAAGCAAGCTATGAATACATAAGAAACTAAAAACCATATTAACTGAAATACAAACACTTACAATTATAATAAATGATCAATGTGACCACCATTTTGTTGCTGACAAACATGAAGTCTTTGAATAAACGGGTGATCACAAAAATTAATTCAACAACGTAAATTTGAAAATGCTATGACTTCCTTTTTTTAATTAGCACACCCTATATTTTTTAACGCCTTGTCTTCGTCTATTAGTCGGCTTTAATTTTTATTAAATATGTTATATACCTATCTCTAATAGTTTCGGAGATATTTAAGTTGGTTCAATTTTTTTCGTTGGTAACACTGATGAAGAGTAACATTAGTCGGTCAAAGCAAGCTGTGAATACATAAGAAACTAAAAAATATTAACAGAAATACATAAATTGTAATTATAATAAATATTGTATGAAACCACTATTTTTAAGAGATATTTGATAAGTTTTTAAACGATTCATCGTAAAATTAAACAATTTAATCAAAAGAGTGTAAAACAAAGGATGAACGAAAATAAATGAAGAAATCAAACTTGCCAAACAATGCTAATATTTGTGTAGTATTGTATACTTACTTCCTAAATCACAAAATGAGTTTTTCGAACGAAGAACTTGTTAATATGATTTACGTCCTTTGTGAAAGCGATAAAAATTGTCTTTCAGCTCATCGAATTTATAACCAAAAATTTCCAAATGCACGACACCCGCAAGTTTCAGCATTTGTAAGATTGAAAGAGCGTTTCGAGCAAACAGTCAGTATTCATAACGAAGACAATTTAGAACGAGAAAGAACCGCAATTAACGAAGGTAAGGAACATTTAGTTCTTCAATCCCTGATTGAAAATCCTCACGTTTCTTGCCGACAATTGGAATTAGAAGTTGGAGTTTCAAAAACATCAGTTAATAGAATTATTAAAAAATATAAATATCTTCCATACCATGTCTAACTTGCAAAAGAATTAGATTAATAGATTAAACTTTTGCAATTGGGCCATAAATAAAAATTTAGAAAAACCCAACTATTTTAGCACGATCTTATTTACTGATGAACCTACTTTCCACAAAAATGGATACGTTAATAGACATAATTTCCATTATTACGATACTGAGAATCCCAGATTTATAATTCCTGTTGATCATCAACACCACTGGTCACTTAGTGTTTGGGCCCGAATTATTGGGGAACGAATTATAGGACCTTTTTTTTGAAAACACGGTCAATGGAGATTCATTTTTAAACTTCTTGCGCAACGAATTTGAAACTGTTATTGAAGATTTACTTTTACAAACCCTTAGAGAAATGTGGCTGCAATTAGATGGCGCTCCTCCGCATTTTAGCAGAAACGTTAGAAATTATTTAAATATCCAGTTCCAAACCAATGGACTGGAAGAGGAGGGCCGATCTCCTGGCCTGGCTTGACAAAGCTGGACTTTTTTCTTTGGGATTTCCACGTTACGAAAAGTAAATTTGTCGTTTATTGAAAGACTTCACGTTTGCCAGCAACAAAATGGACTCATTGAACATTTATTATAATTTTAAGTGTTTGTGTTTTAGTTAATATGTTTTTTAGTTTCTTATGTATTCATAGCTTGCTTTGACCGACTAATGTTACTCTTCTTCAGTGTTATCAACGAAAAAAATTGAACAAACTTAAATATCTCCGAAACTATTAGAGATAGGTACAGAACATATTTAATAGAAATGAAGGCCGATTAATAGACGAAGACAAGGTATTAAAAAAATATAGGGTGTGCCGTTTAAAAAATGGAGATATAGCATTTTCAAATTTATGTTATTGAATTAATTTTTGTGATCACCGTGTATATTGAAACCCAATTTTGACAATAGATTAAAGTAAGCTCATGTATGAATAAATTCTTTACCAAAGATTATTTTTTTATCTTTAAAAATAACTGAGATCCGCCTACTTGAATTACTACATAAAAATGTCAGTTTTTAGTTAACTTTGCTAATATCTCAAAAACTGTAAGATTTAGCTTGTAAGTAATTCTTATAAAAAATATGTAAAATTATAAGAAGAATCAAAAAATAAAATAATATATAGGGTGTTTTATTTAAAAATCAAAAGTTCTTTATTGTACCGCTTTTATATTACACCCTATAGAAACCAAAGTATTTTTAGATTATGCAGCTTATAAAAATAGACAACTTTCGTATTTAAACTTATCTTCTAAGTTTAATGGCTAAAGAGCTTTCGACCGAATACGCACTATTGGGACACTCTGTATAACTATAGCCTGTTTCAGAGTAAGCGCCTTATTTTTTTTAGCCACACTATGGGTACTACATTCCAAATATTTGGTAGATATGTTTCAGGACATTCTTTACACGATGAGGATATCAGATTTTCAATTGGATGAATTATTTCAAAATACTTATTTTTTAAATAGAATGCAATAACTTTTTTTTATTATTGAGATCCTAAAAACATTCTTTTACGATAGTATTTCGTTTTTCTTAAAAATTCATTTCTTTCCCTATCAAAAAGCAAACTAACATTTTAATCTAGTAGCGCATGAATGAAGTAGCGGTAGATACAAAAGAAACGATTAAATTTTAATCTAGTAGTCAAACGTCAATCAATGCAATTTAGTTGTCAGTGCTTGTTAATAACAATAATGGCGGCTTCTCGTAATCAATGCCCACTATGAAAAAAAAAACAATAATTTCGAATTTCATACTGTTAATACAACATTGTAATGCCCTTGAAGAGAGTTTATTCCAAAAATGCAAAAACCCAACACGGCGTCGTTACGAAAATAAAACCTTGATGTAAAACAAATGTATTAATCTATTAACCAAAAAACCATAATATCCCTCATATAGGAGCTGCTCGCAAAAGTTAAAAATCCGTCATTTTGTTTTTTTTCAGTATCTCAAGAACCATAAAGATAATTCAAATCTTAAGTCGGATTTAAATTTACAATAAAGATCTCTAATACTTTCCTAATTTAACCAATCCTGTAGCTAAAACGGGATATGTAACGTTCGTCCCTCACATTTCGTATCCCACACTTCGTCCCCGAGAAATTTCGTATCCTCGCATTTCGTACCCGGAAAGTTCGTCCCCCACATTTTATCCCCGGGATATTTCCAATCGTCACGTCTCAGGGGTTTAAAATTTTAAAGAAAAATGGAAGTTACAACGCACACCTCCATATAACAGAATTTTCAGTTCTTTCATTACTTCATTTATTATAATGCTATAAGAAGTGTATACATACAAAGAATGTACACGTTTTAAAATTCATAGTTATAACTTATAAGCTATGCTACGTAATAATTTTACTTTTGGAATTAAAACACTGAATTGGTTTCATTTGCAATAGGTACCTAATTAGGGTACGGTTGGAATGCATTTACAATAGGTAATTAAGTTGTTTTTGTTAATACTAATTGTGTACTTAGTACCCTTTTCTTTGCAATATAATATAAAAGAAGAAATAAAATACCATGTTATTCATTATCGTCGTGCTCATTGAACGGCTGTGCTTAAAAAATGGCAAATTTTATCAATTCGGTTCGTGGCCGACGGAAGTTAGTGTTGTAATGTGGGAGACGAACTTTCCGGGTACGAAATGTGGAATATTAAATGTGGGGTACGAAATGTGAGATACGAACTTTCCGCAAACCAGCTAAAACCGTTTCCGAGATAGCCAAATTTGGGACACACTGTATTTTACCAGCTTTATTTCGATTAACCTTATCACGTAATACATTTTCACTACATACTACTTAGTGTATGCATTTTTTCAACAAGTTTGATTTAAATTCTTATCGATAATGGACACTTACCGTAAGTACTTATTTGTAAAGCAATAATGACTTAATTCTGCAAATAGAGGTGTCCGCTATTTACTTACGTAACTATGGAATATTTTAATGTATTGTGCATTTAAGGTCATCCAGTTATAATGGGGGAATTTTAGTCATGTGGATAACATATGTGTATATATGTACTATTGTCCGGTTTTTTTACCAAATTCAAGGTTAAGCGTATAATATTCTTCTTTGCTCTTCAAACACAGTTTATTTACCTACTAAAAGGATAAATATAAGTGAGTTCGTGTACTTTTGTTAGAAATTGTTCATTAACTGTGGTTGGTGTATTCAAGACGTAAGTATTTACCTATTGATATTGTTATACAAAATGTTGATTAATGCTGTTTTCAAAAACTAATTTTCCTTGATGCCGATTTATTCGACATTAAATTAGCACTAGGGAGAGTATTATTTAATTAATAATTTAATATAATGAACACTAGTTATAGTTAGTAACAAATTTAAGAAAAAAAATGCGAATTTTTTTAACAAAATAAAAACGATTCTAACGGAATTTGTAAATAGGGATGCATTTACAAGATACATGTGTAATTATAGTTGCACACAATTAAAAAATTTGTTTTTCAAGTATTAAAATTTTATAAAATTCAAATTATATCTTAGTATCATACATTTATTTTTCATAAATTTTGTCGATTTACTTTCTCACAATCGGTAGAAAAACCAGTCACTCAAAATAAAATCATTATTAACATGATTATTATTTGATATTCTTGAACGCCAATGATAACTTAGTTTTCATGTCTATTGTCTGTAACTGGTCTTCGAAAATCTGTCTAATTGTTATATTGCCATTGATAATATTTTAGGTGTCGGTTTCGTGGGAAATCACTTCATTGCAAATCTATTTTTCATTATGGTGGTCTCTTGAATTATAGAGAGGTTATCCTAATACGAGAGATTATTGTACCGATTAAGTATGAAAGAAAGTAACTCAAATCGGTTTAATTTGAGGTTATCCTTTACATCAAATGCTAATGTTTTAAATGTAATTCCGCAATCTCTCATATAAATGATTATTTCTCAATGCGTTTTAATACAACATGTATCATTATCAAGAGAAAATGTACAAGTAAAACAAACAAGTAGTTATTGTAACAAGCCATTAAGGTAAAACAGCAAACTATTACTTATGTTTGGCATAATTTGTGTGTTTACATTTGTAAAATTTAATGCGTTCTTTGTATATAATTATAAAGTTTCTAAGCGTTTGTCCAATATACACAGAATTACAGGCTGTGCAGTTAAATTTATAAACTTCAAAACGTCGTTGAATCGTTAGCATTAAATATACATTTAAAATAATCAGTTTTAGTTTAGAAAGCTACTTTGTACCTCTTGTTCTTTTATAACATGTGAGCTACCTTTACTGCTATTTTCTAAAATATTATGTGTTCATTATCGGTTACATCAAACATTCGAACTTAAAAAAATACACCATACAAAGAAATAAAATCCGAAATCAGTACTATCAACATAGAACAATAGTCTCTACAACTTTCACACAAGATTCATGAACTTGTCAAATGCTCAAATTTTAAATTGCTGTAACTGTTTTCTTTGACAAAAAAAAGGGTCAACACGGTCATTAATTGTTTAATTGAAAATAAATATTCGTCACAAAAAAATAAACCAAACGCGATTCACTATTTAAAAGTTCCTATAATTTAAAAACGTCACTTAAGATTCATAAAATAAATCAACAAAGCTTACTTTACATTTCTGAACGATACTAGCTTTAATTTGTCGAAACAAACTCAACGTCCTTTAGTTTGTTGAAGGAAAAATAACTGCTTAAAAAATTACACTACAAATATCTGTATTATGTTTAAAAGAACATAGTAAAAGAAACATTCCTCAGACAGTTAACAACTAAAAAAAAAATAAAGCTGCGTCACATATTCAGCAGCAGTCGCTATTATCAATGAGAAGTAATATCAATTACTTCTTCTTGCGTAAGCATCACCAATAGATATACACAAATAACAATATAAAAAAATATTACCTACTGCAACTGCCAAATTTCGATTCATCAAAATTCAATTAAATCCCACAATTGACTTTATTACGATAAAAAACGAAACTTTATTTCTATTATTCTTAAAAAATCACGGTATTAATGTCTATATTCTCGATAAATCCACATTGGTGACAACAATATAGATCCTATAGATCAATAAATTTACATAAATTCGGGAAAAGTTTATATTAGGAAGACGCTTCTTTTTTCTGATCAGCACGAGGCTAAATTTGAAATCGACTTCACTTATATGACTCGGAATTCCTCGATAAAACGTTAAACGATACACAAATTTGTCGCCTAAAAGCGAACTGCGCACTACCTAAATGGTACAATCCTAACAAAATTACGGAGCGTGTGCCTGTACTTAACCATGATGACGCCTCGACGCCGATGGCACACAGTCACAACAATTCGTAACTACATCTTAACTGCTTTATCCTTCAACTTTCAAGATCTAAACTACAACTGAACGAAAAGGCAGCAATCATCTGTCCCTCTTCGAAAAGTACTTTGATTGAGTAATATATTTTCTCTAGAAACCATAAAATAATAAAATTCATCAATGTACTGAATTAAATCCTATATTACAAGCAAATAAAAAAATAAGTATGTTACTCAATTTTCCTCAAGATTTTCACACAATGTGACAACTTTTACCTAGTTAACACAGAACCGGCATAAAATAAATATATATTAACTTACTTTTGAAAAATATCAGAAAAAGTAGCTCACAAGAGAAAAGAACAAGAAATACCTAACAATTTAAATTTATTATTGAAGATGTGTAGTGAAAGAGTGTTTACGGATAGTGAACTTGAGAAACGCTTGTGTGTTTCTGATAGTAATTCTAATGCTTCTGAAGAAGAAGACCATTTGTCCGAAACCGAGATATATAATGGCGAATCGGATGATGACGTCGAAGCTACGATTTCAGACGAAGCTGATAAGGATAATCACGTAACTTCGAAAGATGGAAATACAGTATGGAATGAAAAGACACATCAATCGGGAAGGTTATCAGCACCAAATATTATTTTGTTGATTTCTGGGCCAACAAGGTATGCTACGTCGCGAATAATTGACATAAAATCCACGTACTTCTTATATTTCACACCCAAAATTGTAAACCCAATTTTGAAAATGTCAAATTTAGAAGGCAAAAGACTTTATGGCGACACGTTTCAAGAACTAACATTAGTTGAACTAAAAGCATGTTTTGGTCTACTGTTTCTAGCCGGAGTGTATAAATCTCATGGATAGGCAACAGTCAGTCTATGTAGGCCGTCCAATATTCAGAGCAATGATGGCCCTACAACATGTAATTTCACAAATAATTCGCTTTGACGATAAAAAAACTCGACCACAACGACGCCAAATTGATAAATTACCTCCCATATGGGACTTGTGGGATGAATGGGTTGCAATTATACATAAGCTTTATAATGTTCACGAAAATGTAACAGTAGATGAGAAACTGGTACCTTTTAGGACTATATTCGGTTCTGTAACTGCTTATGCATATAACGTGCAAGTTTATTTCGGAGAAAAAGAAGGTGAACCTCCAGAGAGAGTCCAAGGTAAAAGAGTTTTGCTAGATCTGACTTATGGTTTAATAGGTCACGACGTAACGTGTGATAATTTTTTACCTCGTACGATGTAGAGCAGATGCTATTGAAAAGAAAAATAACCATGCTTGGCACTATTCACAAAACTAAGCCTAAATTGCCAGCCGCATTTGTCTGCAACAGGAAAGAAGTTCTTTCTTCAAAATTTTGCTTTACCAAGCACACGTCGATAGTTTCCTATATTCCGAAACGGAAGAAAAATGTTACCAAGATCATAAAAAGCCGTTTATGATTTGAGATTACACCAAAACTAAAGGTGCTGTAACACGTTAGACAAGTTAATAATAACATACACATGCAGAGAGCAAACTGAAAGATGGTCAATGACTATCTTTTACAATATCATGGACGTTTCAGATTACAACGCTTATGTTCTGCGGTGCGAAGTAACTCCTATCAGGAATGCTGGAAAACTTATAAATTTCTTGAAGAACGGGGTGATTCCTTGATCACTCTATTATTTCAAGAAAGAAAACGTCTCCCTCGAAGTATTCCTGCAGCTGAAATGGTTATAAACTCATGTTATTCCACCAGTAATGCCGAAGTAAGGGAACAATCAACCACAACCAAGCGTAAAAGATGTAATTTTTGTCACTACTCAAATGATAATAATACTAATATAGTATGTTGTAATTGCTCAAAATACCTACGTAAAGCTCATGGTGGGGAAGGTTGACTATATTGGACCACTATTCGGTTTTAGGGCTGTAACTTTAAGGAAAAAAATCAAAACACTTTAAAATTTATACACCAAATACTCTAATGTATTGTACACTTCTAGTAATTTTCTCAGAATTTTTGGTTGAATAATTAATTTCTCGTAGAAAAATATAATCCGGAACCCTTGCAACTGGTTGCCTAAATTGAACCAGTGGATTCCTATATTGGACCATCTATTTCACTTACGTAAAATTAAGTAAAACTTTATTTATACACTAGAGGAACAAGAGAATATAATTTTTATTTAAAAACACAAAAATTGATTAAATAAACATTAAAAAAAGTGAAATCCTACCAGTCTCTGCATTTTAGGCACTGAACCATGTCTTCAACAAGGCAGGACCGTTCTTTGCCATTAATGCTTTTTTTCTTAGAAATGCCGGTGTTTAATTTTATTTTGCGCTTGACAGTTTTCTTGTTTGAAATATTTGATGATGTCTGTTTAACTTCAAGATCATCTTTGTAGGGTGTGGATGTAATGATTTGTGCTTTTTGGATACTTCCAGTTGGTTCTTGTGATCAACAACTGGACTTTTTAATATTTGTTCTAGAGAATCTCCTCCTTTTTTTTGTGGATGAATCAACTTCTGGTAATATAGTTCCTATTTGTTCTATAGCTGATGTTGATGTCGATGTTGAAGTTCTTTGTTCTAGGAAGGTCATTTCTTTTGTTGCAACTGGTCTTTTACTGTAGCGACTCAAGGTCACATCTTCATCAATGGAACCGGAAATACTTTCATTGTTATCATGTTCAGCCATGTCTACACTTGTTTTTGGGATGAGTATATCTGAAGGTGTGAAATCAACATCGCTGAAAACATTACGGTCTACCGGCCAAGTTCCTGTTTTCTTAAAACTGCATTTGATAACACAGCTGCCCTGGCATAAGCTTCTCCAAGGAGTTTAGCAACTTGGTATTGAGAAACTATCAATCCTGGATTAGTGCTTAGCCATTTCTCATTAGCTTCAGTGTAATAGAGCTCCAGTGGCTTAAATGCAGCCACGTCTAGGGGTTGAACCCGGTGGATGGTATGCCCCGGAAGCTGTAACATAATCACTCCATTATTTTGTGCTCGCTTTAATGCCTCGAGATTTTTAGAGTGAGTACTGTGGCCGTCTAAAACAACCAAAGCTTTATTGGTCCTTGCTGGTTTTACTGCATTGATAAAATATTTGAACAAGGTATCAAACAGTTCTTTATTAATCTATCCGGTGTCAGATATCTCTACCACGCAGACAGAAGGTGCTCCAACACTGAGATCTTATTTTTTATTATTATTTACTGTTATATCAATTTAACGACAATAAAACGACAACTATAGGCTCCCGGGTCATAATGACCCGAACACAATAAGTGAAACCAAAATGTTAACACAATAGGAGGGTTAAGTATTTAATAATAATTTTTAATTAGGAAGCACCTTTTATGAACGAACAGGTTGATCTTATAGATTCATCTTTAACTTATATTTTAAATATGGAATTATAATTTACATCAGGCTTGTTATTTTGCTTAAATATTTTCTCCTGATAATGATACATCATGTATTGAAAGGAATTAAACAATAAATATTTATATTAAATATTTGTGAAATTATATTTAAAACATTAGAGCTATTGATCATGATATTCTACGATGTAAGGTTAAAGAGTTTAAATTCGATTACATTATTGGACTTTAAAACACTAACTACACATATATTTCATATTTCATTACGTGTACTGCCATGATAAAGAAAACCATTTGACATATAATAGGTACAAGTTTAACATAGGTATATTACCACCTTCTGGTGTCGGGTTAAAAAAGTTATTATTGGCACTATTGATATTTAGCAAGAAAAAGTAATATAAATATCTACATTGAAAGTGATTAGTTAAAAAACCGTTTTTTCTAAGATTACATTTTCAATAAAAGTTAATTAAGCCATCTATGGTATGTTTTTTGAAACATCATGACCTAGATACTGTGGTAGCACCGTATAAATTTAACACTGATTTAATTTATTGACAATTTGCCTATATTATTAACCTGGTTCTTATTTTTTCTATTTATAAATAATTTTAAACTGCAACAGATTTCTATCATTATTATTTACAACTCTACATCGTTAGCTGGAATAATTAACACACCAATAAATTTAGAGTAAGTACATAATTATAGAAAATTTCAAACAGCAATTCATTTATTTTTTAAAGGCACTGAGAAAGCTCAATTAATTATGTAGTAATCAACGATTAATTTATTGAATCACAAAGTTGGACATTCAACTTTTTGGGTATAAAAACTCGAGAAACACTCCATATTCTTCAAGAATCAACAATAACTGTTTTTTGAAGTGAATGAAATAAGCTATTTTAATTGAACATCGAATTCCATGGATTACTGCTGCAAACTTTTATTATGTGACGTTCTGACACAATAATTCGAATATTGCACCATAATGCCAGACCGCCTACAGCTATTTGACAGATTTTAATATCAATATACTTTTTCTACAAGATTATTGTATTTTAACTTTTGTAGTCCTCAATCAAGAAAAAATCCAAAAAAAAATTATTTAAAACAATTTTAAGGGATATACATATTTTGATGGTTGTAGAAAAAATTTTGTTTGTAACGTGTGTGCGAACTACTTTGGTGATCTCGACTAATTTTTTAACTCGACTGCGCCTCGTTAAAAAATTCAATTCTTGATCGCCAAAGTAGCATTTCGCACTAGATACAAAAATAACTATTTCAACAAAGATGGTTTTAACTTCATCTTAAACATTTTTTAAGTAAACAAATCTTCATTATTCCTTCTAAGTAAGATTTTTATGTCACATGGCCGGCCACGTGGGAGACCGTATTTTTCACCCTTATTTTTATGTTTTCTTTTCGGAGACCTTTTTCAACCCCTTTATGGAATTTTCATCCCTAATTATGGTCTTTTTTACAGCAATTTTTTGTCGGCCTTATTTTATGGTTTCTTTCGGAGGTCTCTTTCAGCCCTTGATGGAATTTTCAACCCTTTTTGTTGTACTAAGAGCCTTTTTGACAGCAATGCCTTTTTTGTACTTGCTCACGTGAGGGGTGTATTTAGGGTTTGGTCTTGGGCTTGAGGTTGGTTTTGGACTTTGACTTGGGGTTGGTCGAGGCGTTGGTCTTGGATTTAGGGGCTGGGGCTAGGTGACGGCTTCTTTTCGGTTGGCCTTTTTCAACCCTAATTAAGATCCATTTGGTAATATTAAGAGCAGTACAACCCCTGGAGGTTAGGCAATTGCACGTGTTTTGATTGAAATAGATTTTTATTTAAGCTGTGTTTATTAATATGTATTAGGACCCATTTTTATTTTATCCAATGAGATTCCATAATTGTATTTCTTTTAATTCCTATCTACAGATTGTGATCTTTTACCTATACGAAAATTTATTTATACATTACGGTTGTATTCTTATAATTAAATTCTTCCTTTGAAACCCACCATAGATTCATCAATTGCAAGATATCTATCTGGAATGTAATTGGTTTTGAAACTTTCATTGAGACATACGAGCATTGGTCGGTTTATCGAAATTAGGACTATTTCTTTCAGGCATTTTACTATTATCATTCAAATGTAAATGACGCAAAATCTGCAAAAATCGTTTTTCAGAAAACTTGAATTTTGAGTAAGTATCCGGCCTATTCGCGATTCTCGTAAAATTATATTCGAAATTAATATTTCTGTCTTGAGTGTGGTTTTCTAGTATTTCCTCTACTTCTGTATCGTCCTGGTATTCAGCAGAAAAATCCTTAACAACATTCTCTTAGTGGAGTTGATCGGCCTATTTCCACAGTTTATAAACTGTGGAAATAGGCCGATCAACTCCACTAATAGGAAACTACAGTTACAAAACACTTATAATACAGAACATTCTCTTGTTCTGGTATAAAATTTTGATCCTTTATGGAATCATCTGAATCGTAATCATCGGATTCGACCATCATATTTGATTGAGTTTTGGTGCTGCGAGTACGTTTGCTTGTCGATTCTGAAGTAGAGGGTTCTTGGGACTTTGCGGGATCCGTCTCACTAGGAACTGTAAAACATAAAAACGTCTGACGTGTTTATATGATCAGTCATAGATTGTTATATTCGAGGAAGACCTATTCATTATTTTATTTTATTTTGCCACCATAATGTTCTTTATACGCCTCCAAATGCGGGCGTGATGTGGTCTTTACAGCACGGAAATGTCATTGTTGCTAAGCAGCATGATTGACAGCTGACCCATGACATGATATTTCACGTAAGTTGAAAGAATTATTGAAACAACAACCTTACTATACAACCTTTATTAATTTAACAATAATAATATTAATAGCAATATCACAGTATTTTAGTAACAACAAATTAGTCTTTGCGTTTTCACCTTCCATTTTAGAATGCATTTTAGTAACAACAAATTAGCCTACTGTCGACTTTATTTCACTGCATTTGCATTTAAAAACTTGCCGAAAATACTGAATCTTTTAAAATTTTGTTCCAATTTCATGGTGCAAAATAAAATAAAACATTGTATGTACCACGGGCATAATTATAGATTATGGCTCTCAGAATATAAAAGCCCTCCGCTTCGCGTCGGGCTTTTAACATTCCCTCGAGCCATAATCTTCTGATTATGCCCTTAATACATAAATATCTATTATGAACTATTACATTTCTATGTACCAACCTAAAATTTTTGAAGAATCATGTTTAGTAGAATAATAGGTAGCATCATCGGCATCACTATCTCCATCACATTCAGAATCTTTAGCTTGTTCAATAGGTATACCATCTAACCAGTCGAAGGCAGCACTCGCAGGTAGTTTTTCCAAATTCTCAGAGTCGAAATTCATCGGTCCTGTATAGTAGTAGAAATATTTCTTTAGCAGACTTTTAATTTCTTGCCAATTGTTGATGAAACAACTCTTTTAAGTTTATATTGACAGAAAGACAGTAAAAATTCACATAGAAAAGTCAGTGAATACAAAAAATAAAAATAAAATGAATTTTGGCCACAACGTAATATTTCTAACCTCACAATGCTTTCAAAAGTAAAACAACTCATTTTCAATGATAATATAATTTTTGTCTTCATGAAAATCAAGAAATATATGATGCAGTAATATCTAAATGTAGACCTACCTGTATTTTCATAAAGTATTTGCAAAATAGCACGAAACACTGCACTCAAAATCACAAATAAACAAACTGTTTAGGCAACAAACACTAGAATGCGCCTTGGTTGATATATCAACCACTTGTGTTGAAGGAAGGCGCGCGCTTCTATAACTACCGGGTTTAGTATACTATCCGTTCAAATAACGTCGGTTGAACAACAAGTGGTAGATTACGAAACTCTGAGCGCTTAGAAATCTCCTGTAAGTCGAGTGGTTGATATTTCGACCAGAGAACGATAAAGGGTTAAAAAAGAAATCAGTAAGAAATGCCAGTCAACAAAATATTTTTGTAATCGTTACTTTTAATACATAAACAAAAAGTGGTATTTAACTGAATATATAAACTTTTTTCTTTATGTATTTAATTTGACATTTGTCATCAAATATTTCAAAATTTAATTTTTTTCTAATTTTCTGTAAACGATTACAAAAATTTATTCGCAACACGTTAGCTTTCACATTTTTGGTGCTCGGCCTTATATTTTATCCGGGTAAAAAATAACGGCCTCGCACCAAGAAATGTGTAAACAGCGCACGAAAATAACTATTTTGTTACATAAATTTACCACCGTTTATTTTTTTAATCAGGACATTGTGAAAAAATGTAATATTGTTCGGGTTAAACGCCACATATTTTTATTATAAGTAAAATAATCAAGATTTATTCTTTTTAGAAAAGCGAGTCATTGATTCATTTTTTTATGTTACTGTACATTAACGGGAGAAAGATATTTAAAATGCTAAAAAACTAAATTCTACTGGTAACTATTGCAATAATCCTAGATTGGCTTTGGTTCTAACAGAACGGTTATCTGCATACAGTTTCAGGATGGTGATCTAGTAGGTCACTAGATATTACCCCTTTGAATTTTTTACTGTAGGGTGTGTTAAGCATAAAATGTATGAGTTTGAACCTCCTGAGAATGTAGAAGTGCTCGAGCAGGAGCAAACGATTATTACAAGTACCTTACTGCGTGTGACACCGGGCTAGGCGTACAGAAGCATATTTAACCCATATTGAGATAAACTGCATGTTATCCAACTAGTGCTTACTTAACAAACAACTAAGGCACTGTTGATCAGAGAATCGTCAATATTCTGAAAATATAAGTCAATAAGTCAAATGATAATAAACACAAACTATTTATTAACTAATAATGGTTATTCCCTCTACTTGTAGTTTAACTTGTTATGCATTCCCAACTTCACGATTTTAAATAAAAAATTAAATTTATCATAGGTAATACCACAAGAGCTCAGATTTAGCCGGATATCTTTGAGGTTGCTTTCGAATACTTACTTTCATTGGCAATTTAACGAGAGCTGTTTCGTCAAAATCACTCGAGCTACGCTCTCGTGATTTTGAAAACAGCTCGAGTTAAATTACCTATATGAAAGTAAGAATGAGAAAACATTCCCAAAAAATATCCTGCTAAATCTGAGGTCGAGTGGTATTTGGTAAGACAATTCCATGAATAGACTAGTTACGTTCAAACTCAATTCAAATAAACTTTATTTAACAAACTAGAGAACAATAATTATTTATGAAAGCAATACTTAAAAAGAACAATTATTAAATACACAGTTATTGTATACAATTTTTCCAGTCGACGTTGATTCCGTTATTGACGCAGATCTCAAAGTTGTCACAAGATTTGAATGATCTTCTTGATCAAGTTGTAAGTAAGGTTTTATGGACTGTGAAGAAGAATGTCCGGTGATTTTAATTAATTCTTGCTCGTTAATGCCTGCTGGAGCGGTGAGAATGATTAGAAATTTTTTTATTTTTAATATCAAGTCCGATTTTTTTAGCTGAAATTTTCGTCCACTTAAGAATTTCGTTGATTCCTATAGGGACATTCTTGTACCAACCTTTTGATGCATCATTTTTCCAAAACGGATTAGGAGTTAAAAAAAATCTATCGGTTGTAATTTGGTTTGGTCTATGTGACATGATTTTATAAAACAAAGTTACTGGGCATATATTAGAGTTTTCTGGGTTCTTTATTAGCCATTTACTATCAGTACACTTGTTTGAGCCACCTTGACATGTTTTAGAAAAGACTATTATATACAATGCGACCAGTTAAATCGCCATTATTTGATTTTTCTTCTTTAAAGTAGTGCACCTTACAATTCGCTGCCTCACCTCCTCGCTAAGCTAATTCATAGGCAGCGATATGAAAAAATCTTTTTAAAAGACCAATCGGATTATCTTCATTCCATATTAGTGCCATTTTAACAATTTCACTTTTGGTTAACGCAACTGAACCATTTTTACGTTTTTCTAAATTACTTTGTAACTTTTTTCGCCTAGAATTACGCGCATCGCGGGATTTCTTAAACACAGAGTCGGTAAAGGGATTGAAATTAACATTAAATTTTTCAAAATACATATTTTGCAGCATTTTAGCTGTTGTGTTCCACATTGTTTTCACAACATATTCTTTATAATCCTCCCCACTTTTTTTTTCATATTGAAACCCCAATCCATCAATATTCTTGCCACATCTTCCAATGGCTGCTCACTTTCCAAACTAAAATTTCATTGTTTACAAAATTCACTGAATTGATTCCAAATAGACGATTGGCTTTTTTTGTATTTGCAGGCATATAAAAAAAAAAAAAAAAATACAATTTTCAATTTCATTTATTATTTCTGTTTCACATATATTTCCAAATCTCGACATATTTGTTAATTTTTATAACTACTGATCAACTATCAATATTTAAAATTGTCAAACTGACGCGACGCTTCATGCATAAAGATAAATGCTTGCGTTGCTATGGTAACGTAATTTATCCGATTTTTTTAACCAGTTTCATTTTTGTTCCTTCCTATTTATCCGATAACAAACTACGATTTTTGTAATGTTAAATGGGATTTTTTATATATGAGTGGAATTGTCAGATATAAATAAATAAAAACGTTTTTGCTAAGATCCATAGAAACCTGACAAAATATTGTTTAAAACATCAGCATCGGTCAGTAGTTACTAAACAGTTGTGTTTATGGAAAAAAATTTTTAATCTGTCATCTTTGCTACAGCCCAAAATTATTGCTAATAATACAGGATGTACTAAAAGAGAGTTACACAAAAAATCATATTTTTCTTAAATGAAATATAAAAGTATCAAATGAAGCCTTTGTAGGTTCTACAGTCAACTACAAATTTGTCAGATTGTCAAATGTAGTGTTGCCGAGCTATGAATTTTTCTTTAAAAATTTTGACAAAAACATACTATTATAACTCTGTCACTGTTCATTAACTTCCTGAAAAATTTACTATATATTATTTTATCGTTGGAAATATTAAAGTGTGCTCATTTAGCAAACAAACCGTATTTATTTTAAACAATGTACTTCTGGCATCCATAGTTACGTTGAGATATTCCCTAACAGAAGACATTTAGATGCAAGATCATTTCAAAGACTGATTAATAGATTTGACAGGAATGAGACAGTTAAGTACGAGAAGCGTGAAAGAATAAAGTCAGTGTTACTGAACAAAGAGAATGAATTTAACGTTATTGAAGGCTCACACGAAAGTATAGCAGACATAAGTTGACCTTACTTCAAACTTCTGCGAAAATAATGTTGAGTTTGAATAGGTTACTGTTATATTTATAATAATACAACTAAGTGAAGCATTTGAAGGCTTGAAGACTTCGAAAATACGATACATTGCTGTAATTGCGGTTTGTCGCGAATTGGAGAAGAGGAACCATATTGGAATATTGTATTGTTCACCGATCAGGCGACATTCCGCAGCAACGGTCATGTGAACAGACATACACTCACACGCCGATGCCAATCTATATTTTATGAGAAATATTGTCCAACAACATACTTGAAGAGTAAAAGTATAGAGAGGAACAAGTGGAGACCAAATAATTGGACCCCAATACTTTTTGGGATAACGGGGGTAATTAGAATATCTTAAAAAACCTTTTAAACGACGATATTGATAATGTGTTGGAAAACATGCTACTACAACTATTGAAAATGATGATTCAGAGTTAGAGTCCAAAATACTTTGGATGTAAAATTTCGAAGCCGTTAGATCGAAAGAGAAGATTCTGTTCGGCGGTCCTCAAGATCACTAGGTCTGACAAAACTTGCTTTTTTTCTATAGGGTCTACAAAACATCCCCCAACCATATCAGCAAACATGCGGGAAAGAATAAGAAAGGCGGTTTATTCAGTTACTCTCTTGATATTACGAAATGTAAATAAATCTTTAACCGGCAGGTTTAATATGGTCTACAACAAAATGGTAAAATGTTTAAACATCTGATGAAGTAGTTATTGTGTTTATGTTACGTGTAATAATCTTTTCTTCTGAATGGTTTTATTATTACTCAAATAAAAATGACATAAATTTTGTTATACAAAAAGAAGTAACGTTAGGCTAATGGCTAGCAGTTGTTTCGGTTCCTTGTGCCATGCCGCATGTGATTTTTCCCATTTTCTGTTTAAATTTTCGAAGAAACCTTAATATCTCAAAGAGATAGATATGGAAAACATGTATTTTCTGAATAAGCACACATTAAGATTTCCAAGGAAAAAATAATATACAGGGCGTTGTATTCATCAAATTCAATTAAAATAGAAGCGAATGTAAAAGTGTTCCTAAGGAAATTTTGCCAACGCTGCACCATATGATCCAAAAGTACAGATAGTTCAGGATGAAGTACGCCAATATTAGATTACGCATAACTTTTTCAGGGAAATTAACGAACAGTGGTAGGGATATAACAGTTTGACTAAATTTTTAAAGGAAAGTTCACAAGTCGGTAATACTGAATATGACAATCTTACAATTTTGCTGGTAAATATAAAACCTACAGGGGCTTCATTTGCCAAATAAAAACTAGGGTATTTCATTTAAGAAAAGTATAATTTTTGGTAATACTCTCTTTTAGTACACCCTATGTTCTTGACAATAATTTTGGGTTGTAGCAAATATGACCTAAGTTTTTCCATAAATAAAACGGTTTAGTAAATATTGTTGGACTACCCTCTATAACGCTTTTATAGTATTGTTGCAGGTTACCAGTAGTTAAAAAGTTATTTTTGATTTCGTTGGGCAATACTTTTATCCAATCCTCTAAACCGGCCACATTGGCGTTCAATGCAACCACCACAACTTAACATACATTGGTGCCGCCAAAAACATCTTCAAAAGTATTTTTAATCAACTATCAATAACAAAATGTAAAGTTTAGTGTAACACAAGTCCAGAAACTATTTTTTCGAGTGATGCAGGCCTCGTGCAATGCATGGATAATTTTGCTCGTATTCGCAAAACGTCGTTTCTGGCAAAGTAATACAAATAATTATCTGGCAGTGTTTCTCAACAAGTCACTACAGTCAGCAGCTCATTGAAATAGGAATCACGAACATGGTCTACACTGTATACAGCAGTGAAATATCAGACTTTTACATACAGAGTGTCTTCGCTCAGAGCTCCCATTAGACGCTTATGGATCATTAATAAAGATATAGTTTTGAGGACTTTTTCTTCATTCGAATTCGGGAGATTCAAGCTAAGACATTTTCAATTTTATTCAACTTCCGATTCAACCGGAAGATTTTCATGATTTCGTTGGTTCTAAAAGAACATCATATATATTTTTTAAATTTTAAAATCACTGATTATTTATATATCAATTTTCATAAGCATTATAGTATTGTGGTAATTTTGTGGTTTAAGGATAGTTAAGTTACGTTAGGCATATTGATAAGGAAGATAGAGACGAAAATACTGCAAGTGAACTCTCTCCCAATTGTGACATATTTGTGTGCAAACGTATTCAGAATGAACGTTCCCAAAAAATTGAATACATGAATTTCAGACAAAAAAATTAATGCAGATTCAATTAGGAAACGTAACGCATATTCAAATATACATTTTTTAACAAATTTTGGAAAAAACAAATTTACGATATGCCACTGAAGGGCGTTGAAAATAAGTTCGAATTGCAATGCAAAAAAAAGGATAAATATATGAACTACCACTGAACGAAAGGTACCGATTTTGGCACCACCTGTCAATGAAAATAAGGATGAATTTAATTGTTACAGAATAAAGAATTTTAAATTACATAATGTGAGCAATAATTTGCTTAGTAAAAATCAAATGTTAGGTTTGCAAATGAATAATGCCTACGAGGTTATTTATGTACAAATATAGTTAGGATACGCTTTTTCACAGTATTTTAGTAAACAATCGATGTTGCGATAAATTTTCGTCGCTAAAAAAGTTTATGTATGTTACTTTCGCCCGGAAGCTCATAGTATTATCCAGATTACATTTGATAACAGATTATAAGAGTTATGCGCATTACTGCGAATTATTACAAAATGTTGCACAACATTACAAAATCAATAAAAGCAATTAATCCTTAACCATTATATTGCTGACTTTCAAAAGAAAGACAACATTTTATCTGTGTTAGCAAAATTGCTGTTTGTTTAAATTCGCACATACATCAATACTTATGAATAGAAATAAATATTTAGCAATTTACAAGTATAGAGTGTAACTATTTTAATCACTATTATTGACAATAACAAATTAATTAATAATTTACATTTATAACCAATCATTAAGGACTGGCTAGGGAAAAAATTATTTTACAGAAATTTGTGTTGTGTATTGCACAAGGGCATTACAAAAAGATACATCACACTCTTCAAGGTCGCAATTGAAAACAAATAAAATTTCTATCTAAAAAATGTTCCAGAAATGTGTACCACCCATACGCAAGTATTGAATATGTCTACATGGTGTTCAAACCTACCATTGAAAGTATACGAAAATAGAATTACAAAATTTCGATTTTTTAAATAGTAACCCGGTTAACGTTGTGCATTTCTGAATTCGTAAAATTTTAGAGCAATTTTACCTTAGACAACCTCTCACCGAGGAAACATGAACTTACGAAAATCTTGTACTTCCATACAATGCAAATAACAGTAATGTGTTTTGGAATAATACTTTTCTAAGAAAATGTGACAGTTCTGAAATTTTTTAAAAACGGCTCGTACAGGTTTTACAAATGAAAACTTTTTAATTTATTAATAATTTATGGAGAATGTGAGAGAATAATTAATCGAATATGTAGAACTTTTGAAGAACGGTATACCCATTCAAACAAGAAAATGTGTGAGGAGATTAATCGGTGATTGTTTGGAATATAGGCAATTTCGACATCCACAAGTGGAACCAAAACCATGACTATTTAATAATAGTTTAGTTCGTGATGCGGAAGAAATAGATATTTTAGATTCCTTCTTTCTGACGGATCTATAAGAGAGCAGAGCAGTCTTGTGGTAT